>KN485307.1:27549-42167 GCA_000787095.1 Periophthalmodon schlosseri | reverse complement strand
CATGTTTTTATTGAGAGCTTTTATGAGGCTGCACCGGAGCACCTGGTACCTTCTAGTTGACTCTCGCTTTGCTTTGTCGCAATTGTAAAGTTTCTGTCATTTACTAAACATACCTTAGAAGCTTTAAAGTTGCACTGTGTAACTTCTCTGGTAGAGGCTCCAAAAACCTGCTTGTCTTGATGGAGAGATTTTAACAATATGGCGTTAAACTTGTCTGTCTTGCATTTACTCAATTACAGGTGCTATTTATTACTAAAAATAACTATGAAATCATGCATGCTGACTGTGAGCTGGCTTGCCACTCCACAGATCTGACTTGTAACTTGGCCCGTTGGTGTCACCTGCTTGTCTCCATGGAGATAGATAGGTTTGATACCAGAAAAGTCTCATTCTTCAGAGCTGAAAAGGGTTTTGGTTTTTTTTGGTTTTTTTTTAAGGTTTTCGATGATAGAAGCTTAAAGTACAGATGCACGAGCCAACTTTTTCAGTTCTGATATCGATATCGATACTTTGACTTAAAAGGGCCCATATTACACTTTTCTCTGATCTATGTTATAATGTTGTTTCCTCATCACAAACAGACCTGGAGTTGTGTTTTGTTCCATTTACACATGTGTAACACAAAAACCCTGCATATTTAGGGTCAGTTCTTCTCTCAAATGGAAAACACGCTGCTCCACTTTGTGATGTCATGTGGTAATACAGGAAGTGCTTCACTGTGTTTTTAAACTCCTTACACCTTCACTAGAATCATTTGGATGGTTTCAGCTCTGGAATTGCCAATCTCTACTGAACAAAAGGTAAAAGGAGCTGTTAACTTGAAAACTACCACTACATGACATCACAGGGTGGAGCAGAGCATTTTGGACCTTTGGAGATGTAGACAAACAAATAATAAGGATCAAACATCACTTAAACGTGTGTGAATGAAACAAAACAACTCCAGATATGTTTTGAGGAGGTAACAACATTATAACATGGTTTAAATCTCACAAAATTTTTGTAATATAGGACCTTTAAGTATCTGCTGATACCCGATATTAACCGTATCGGTTTATACCAGTGTAGGGACGGAAAATGGCACTTAACTTATTATGCAAGATACAGTTGTGTTATGCAGCTGTTATTTATCCTTCAAATCACTACTAAACAGGCTTTGTATGACTAAAAGTTCAAACATCAAGGCCCAACCAGGATATCAGATGAACCAATCCCATGGAACCAATACACAATCCAGCAAAAAAAAATTCAGTATCAGCATTGTTATTTGATACCATTATTGGTATTGGTGCATCCCTAGTTTAAAGCTTTATTTCACCCCCCCACTGATTGAAGCTCAAGGCACAGCAACTATATGAGGCTTTTTTCATTTCACATTTATCCTTCAAATCACTACTAAACAGGCTTTGTATGACTAAAAGTTCAAACATCAATCATGAAACAATCATAGACTTTCTGTAGTATTTCTGTTTCAGATTAATTGATGACTATTACACAATCCAGCAAAAAAAAATTCAGTATCAGCATTGTTATTTGATACCATTATTGGTATTGGTGCATCCCTAGTTTAAAGCTTTATTTCACCCCCCCACTGATTGAAGCTCAAGGCACAGCAACTATATGAGGCTTTTTTCATTTCACTTTCTGGTGGAGGGTCCTCCACTTACTTATTCTACAGTATGGCATCAATCTCTCCCCATGCGGACAAGCAGGTGATGGCTCTAGGCCAAGTTACAGGTCAGATCTGTGAAGAGGCAACCCCACTCACTGTACGATTCCATGTTTCCAAGTCACTTTTAATCAATAAAAACACCTGTTGTTGAATAAATGCAAGAGAGATACGTTTAATGTGTGTTTTTGGCTGTATGTTGTTTTTAGAATAGTATTTGAACAATGTAACCCTAATATCTGTTTAATTCATTTGTGGTCAATTTATGTGCATACACTGAATCCGTATTTTCAGTATTTCCACCAACCTGCTCAGGTGTAAGTTAGTGGACCTTTAAGTATCTGCTGATACCCGATATTAACCGTATCGGTTTATACCAGTGTAGGGACGGAAAATGGCACTTAACTTATTATGCAAGATACAGTTGTGTTATGCAGCTGTTATTTATCCTTCAAATCACTACTAAACAGGCTTTGTATGACTAAAAGTTCAAACATCAATCATGAAACAATCATAGACTTTCTGTAGTATTTCTGTTTCAGATTAATTGATGACTATAGTATACTTTCACTGATGTTCTTTCATAGTTCATGTTCTATCTGCCACTCTCTGAATGGAGTGAATATGTCCCAGTTTTTTTCTTAGCTCTCCTAAAGTGTAAAAAAAACCTGTTCTATCTCTCCTTTATAAATTCTTATTCTATTCCACATTTGTTTTCAGATCAAAACCCAGACCCGGATCTTCGCCATCGCCTCACGTCAGCGGCAGCAGTGACCTTCCCAAGATGGCCGACAGCGACGACAGCAAGTTCCTTTTTCTGCAGAATGACTTCAAAAACAGTGGACTGGCTCAAGCCGACTGGGCAGCCAAGAAGATGGTGTGGATCCCATCAGAGAGAGAGGGCTTCGAAGCTGCCAGCGTCAAAGAGGAGCAGGGCGAACAGGTAAATGGGTGCATTTGGTTTGACACTTATTCTCTATAATAGTGATCTGAAATAATAAGGCTCAGTGAACAGTGGAGCAAGAGGAAAATCACTGATCAGTGAATTAATATTACCGTATTCATTTTTTGCATGTGGTTATTTCATTAAAACAATAAAGTTCATGCACCAGCATCTCTCCTATGACTTGTCTTTGTTAATGTATTGTTGTGCACTCTCCATGTACAAATAAAAAGCATACCATATTATACCATAACCAGAAAAGTCACATATTGTACCTTTAAAAATAGACTTTCTGTAGTTATTTCTGTTTCAGATTAATTGATGACTATAGTTACTTTCACTTTTCTGTAGTATTTCTGTTTCAGATTAATTGATGACTATAGTATACTTTCACTGATGTTCTTTCATAGTTCATGTTCTATCTGCCACTCTCTGAATGGAGTGAATATGTCCCAGTTTTTTTCTTAGCTCTCCTAAAGTGTAAAAAAAACCTGTTCTATCTCTCCTTTATAAATTCTTATTCTATTCCACATTTGTTTTCAGATCAAAACCCAGACCCGGATCTTCGCCATCGCCTCACGTCAGCGGCAGCAGTGACCTTCCCAAGATGGCCGACAGCGACGACAGCAAGTTCCTTTTTCTGCAGAATGACTTCAAAAACAGTGGACTGGCTCAAGCCGACTGGGCAGCCAAGAAGATGGTGTGGATCCCATCAGAGAGAGAGGGCTTCGAAGCTGCCAGCGTCAAAGAGGAGCAGGGCGAACAGGTAAATGGGTGCATTTGGTTTGACACTTATTCTCTATAATAGTGATCTGAAATAATAAGGCTCAGTGAACAGTGGAGCAAGAGGAAAATCACTGATCAGTGAATTAATATTAACGTATTCATTTTTTGCATGTGGTTATTTCATTAAAACAATAAAGTTCATGAGGATAGTAACGGAGGAATGTAAAAAATTCAGTAGTCAAAGTGGCAAAAGATAAGATTGTCTTTTGGCTCAGTGGCTCAGTTGGTAGAGTGTGTGTCCACTGATCGGAAGGTTGGCGGTTCCATTCCCGCTCTCGACATAAACATCATCGGTTGAGCGGTCAGATCCACTAACCCGCAGGTTGGCGGTGCGATTCTAGCTCCCACAGATGAATTCTGTCGTTGTGTCCTTGGGCAAGACACTTAATCCACCTCGCCCCCAGTGTCTGCGTACACTGATGTGTGAATGTGTGTGTGAATGGGTGAGTGGTTTCACGATGTAAAGTGCTTTGAGGGCCTTGAAGGTGGAAAAGCGCTATATAAAAATGTGACCATTTACCATTTACCTTGTTTGTCCCTCAAGGGGGAAATAGACAGATAATTTTAATACGAAATACATTTCTTTACCTAAGATGAACAAAATAAATTAGTTTGGGTTGCGATTACCATTGTCATTCTTAAGGATTAATGACACCATGGCAACACAGTCAGATCCTCCGTTCCCTTTCGTTCACTTTGTTTAATCGAGCCCTTTAATAGATTCTGAATGAAAAAAGCTAAATTAATAAATAAACAGCCAGATCAAAAAGCACTTTATATTCATGTTTACGTTTTTTATGAATTAAAATAACTTAATTATACTTAAAAATTCTCACAGGTATTATTTTTTTAATTATTATTATTCATTTATTATCTTAGTGTGACTTTCATAATCAGGATCACAGGTTCAACGATTGATGCTTAGTTGTAGTGTTATGTCAGTCCCTGAATACAGCCTCTGGTGTGGTCCCGTAGGTCCTGGTGGAGCTGTCGAACGGGCAGAAGACCACAGTGAGTAAAGACGAAGTGCAGAAGATGAACCCACCAAAGTTCAGTAAAGTGGAGGACATGGCGGCTCTGACTTTTCTTAACGAAGCCTCGGTTCTGCACAACCTCAAGGAGAGATACTTCTCCAGCCTCATCTATGTAAGAGCTAAACAAGATCTGTAATGTTGTTGTAATGCAAACAGTGCACTGACAATTTTACCTTCAACTATACATTTGGAAGCACAGTTCTTCTTGTATGGGCTGGGCAATACGGCTGATATGTTTTGACAAATCCTCATTTTCAGTTTTATTTTATCTTCTTAGAAATTAATAAAGGCAAGGCAAGGCAAGTTTATTTTTATAGCACAATTGGTACACAAAGTAATTCAAAGTGCTTTACAGAATAAGAAAGACATTAAAATCACAATACAACAAATAAAAACCTAAAATGAGCATTAAAAGAGAAGAGTGCAGAATAAAAACCTTTCAGTCATATGCACAGCTAAACGGAACCGTTCTGAGCCTGGATTTAAACATTGTCAAAGTAGAGGCCTGTCTCACATCTTCAGGAAGACTGTTCCAGGTTTTAGCTGCATAAAACTGACACGATGATTCCTCATGTTTAGTCCTGGTTTAGTCCTGGTTTAGTCCTGGTTTAATCCTGGTTTAGTCCTGGGTTAATCCATGTTTAAGTCCTGGTTTAGTCCTGGTTTGGTACTGGTTGAGTCCATGTATAGTCCTGGTTTTGTCCTGACTCTGAGAACCAGCAGGAGGCGGGTCCCTGAAGTTCTCAAAGTGTGAGATGGTTCATATGACACTAACATGTGGGAGATGTACTTTGGTGCTGGGGCATGGAGAGACTTGTACAAGCAGAGCCTGCTTTAAAGTCTATTCTCTGAGCCACAGGAATGGAGAGACTTGTAAAAAGCAGAGCTGCTTTAAAGTCTATTCTCTGAGCCACAGGAGCCAGTCCAGAGACCTGAGCACAGGACTTAATAAAAAGTCTATGTACTATACTATATCACTAGTGAGTATAGGCTAGTAAGGGTCACAAATTAACCTCACGTTTACTTCTTTTTTAATCCTATGTATCTGAGGTGTAATGATTATAGAAGTAGAGTAGCTTCTGTAGCCATTTTTAGGTTTTTCAGCATTGTGAATTAATGAGAACACAACAGCCCAGTGAGCCCATATATAGGCTCCTTCATATAGCGGGCACTTGCTGTACTTATCTATAGATGTCCCTTTTTAGGTCGGACTGCCCATGTATCCCGTGGGATCTACTGTTATTATTGCAGACCGTTTTGGGGGTAAAATTGAAACCGTGTTGATCTTTGCATAGACAGTGCAGTGAAGATGAGCAGGCCTTATAAGAGCAGAAGACATCAAGACCTGGTCCGAGCCTGACTGGACCCTATGGCAAAGCATAATTACAACATGAAAAAACAGAGTCAACCCCTCCTCCTAAAAAAAGTTACAGAGTGCATCTTTAACCGCGATAGTCCCATTGAGTTTTGGAAAGTAATTTACGGGGGAGTCGTGGCCATAAAGCTAATCTGTATCCTTATTGTATCCTGTTGTTTTAGTGGTAGGAAAAACCGGAGCATTTGGAAGTAGGGCTGCAAGATTAATTGAATCAAATTGAAATTGCAAATCCCAAAGTAATATAAATTCTTCTGCAAACTTAAAAAAAAATCCTCTCTTATTACTAGAATCATGTTCTAAAATGCATGATTCTTGTATTAGTTTATCAGTTCAGATTTCAGTCTTCTTTCAAATGGTAATGCTCCTGGACGTCTTTAAAACCTGAATAGAATCCTGCCATATAAACATAAATCACAAATCAGAAAAATAGCAATTATATTATATTTTTGCCAAACTCATACAGCCCGACATGGAAGTCACAGGTAGAACATGCAAACTGCACATAAAAAGTTACAGTCTTTTTTAAACAGTTAAGGGTACATTCACTCTTAGTTTGGTCCCAGTTTAGATGTAGACTTGGTTTGGTCCTGATATAGTCCTGGTTTATTATTGGTCTGTAGTCCCCTGTTCTGTGTCCCTCTAGATCGGTTTTAAACAATAGTAATTCTACAGTGTTGTGATGTCATGTGAATGCAAACCTATATATCCTGGTTTGATCTCGGTTTGGTCCTTATCTCGTCCTGTTTAGTCCTGGTCTAGTGCCTGTTTTTGTATTTCGATATAGTAAAAGCAGCCCCTCTCGTCTCTCCTCAGACCTACTCGGGCCTGTTCTGTGTGGTGGTGAACCCTTATAAGATGCTGCCCATTTACTCCGAGAAGATCATTGAGATGTACAAAGGAAAGAAACGCCACGAAGTCCCTCCACACATCTACTCCATCACAGACAACGCCTACCGCAACATGATGCAAGGTACTGGTACTTATAAAAACAAAAACACAAGTCCAGCTCCTATATTATACAAAATTCTGGATTCCTGGATTATTATTGTCTAGATCTCCAAGTCTGAAAAGGGTCTGTTCCACCTTGTGATGTCATGTAGTGGTAGTTTTCAGGTTAACAGCTGCCTTTCACCTTTTTTTCAGTAGAGATTGACAATTCCTGGGTTGAAATGATCCAAATGATTCTAGTGAAGGTGTATGGAGTTTAAAAGCACAGTGACGCACTTCCTGTATTTCCAATGACATCAAAATGATTCTAGTGAAGGTGTATGGAGTTTAAAAACACAGTGACGCACTTCCTGTATTTCCAAATGACATCACAAGGTGGAACAGAGTGTTTTCTGTTTAAGAGAAGAACTCAGCCTAAATATGCGGGTTTGGGTGTTAAACTTTGTGAACGAAACTAAACACAACTCCGGGTTTATTTTTGAAAATGGCCTAATATGGGCCCTTTCAGCCATGTTTCGATGTTACCATATTTGTTGCTGCTCTTACCTGGAATATAACAATGTGGATCATTTTAATGAAAAACATCTCTTGAGTTTATCAAGTTATATTGCTCGAAAATACCTTTAAAGCAAGAGTAAGCTCGCCTCTCCACAGATATGACCTGTGACTTGGCCTGGTAGCGTGACCTTCTTGTCTCCATTGAGATAGCTAACATTCAAGGCAAACCTGTCACATCTCGCTTGAAAAGTTAAAGGCGCACTGTAACTTTTCAGGTGTCCACCACCTCCTTGTCTCCATGGAAACGCTATTATTTTCCTGGAATTTTCCACAGACATGAAGCTTACCTTTCAAGATGGAAACAAGCAGCATCAGGCCAAGTTACAGGTCAGACCTGTGGAAAGGCAAACAACATTCCAAGCAAAGCTATAACAAGTAAGAGACAATCAGGAGAAAAGTTGCATAGTGCGTCTATAATTATTTACCAATATAATGAAGGACACCCCCCCCCCCCACACCCAACTCAAACAACATTTAGATCACGTCTGTATTGTATATTTTATTGTACTGTATAATTTAGCAGCACATTGGACCATTTTCCGTTAACATATGTGACTATTCTCTCCGCTCTGGGAAATCCCTTGTTCATACATTGGGTTTAAACATGAGGAGGATCCTGTGTTTTGGTGCTGTGAGTGGGGCCTTACATGGAGACCTCCAGATATTTATAGACTCTAATCTGTCCAACTGTGTCCGCTCCGATTCACTTCAGTCAAACTGTTTTTCCTTCACAGATCGGGAAGACCAGTCCATCCTCTGCACGTGAGTTAACGCTGCTATTTTTAACTGCTCCATGAAGGGGCTGCTGCTTAGACACATGTGGACTGGGGAAAGTGGTTATTCCTTCAACAGTTTTTGGGTCCTCACTTAAAGGTGTACTATGTAATTTTTCTGGTGGAGGGTCATTGCTTTGTTTGCAGTGTTCCACAGTATGGCATTAAACTTATCTAACTCCACACCACCAGGCCAAGTTACAGGTCAGCTCTGTGAAGAGGCAGCCCCATTCCCAGGAAGAATGGTATATTTTAGCAATAAAAAACTGTAATTAAATAATGGCAGGATATAGAAGTTAAACGCCATAATGTGGAATATTCCAAGCAAAAAAAGAACATCTCCATGATGATAAGCAGGTGGTGGTTACATAGTGCACCTTTAAAGCAACACTACTTTTTACGTGTCCCTGTGTGTCCCAGAGGAGAGTCTGGAGCAGGAAAAACAGAAAACACAAAGAAGGTGATTCAGTATCTGGCCGTGATCGCCTCGTCTCACAAAGGAAAGAAGGATGCCAACCCCGTGAGTGACCCCTGCTGGACAAACTGCACATTGTATAAACAAATTTTAAACATATTTATGTTGTTTTTCAGCAACAACCTGGATCTCTGGCTTTTGTGAGTATTTTTAAAATATCAGTAGACTAAAATGTCTCTTGAGTTATGGTGGCATTATAGTTAGCACTGAGGCAAGAAACGATATTCTTGTCCAGTGCAGCACACATGAAGAGCAGAGCTCTGCTGTTGTGGTCACAGCCTTTGAACACTGCACTTGTGAGGTCATAAGTTCACGTGATAATTAACCCTTTATACAGGACAAAAAGCCTGTCGAGGGCTGCTGTGTCTGGTGAAAATAAACTTCATAAAGAATGAATCTGTAGCACCGCAGCAGCACCTCCTCCACACTGCTCCAAGCCCGTCTGAGCTCCTCGTGCTTTAAGGGTTTAGTTGATGCAGCCTCTGCACCAGATGCTCCACATGCAGACTGAGTGAGTGGAGTCCAGGATGGCAGTGAGAAGTTTGTGTATCACTAACCCTTCAGTTCTGGAGTCCTGACCAAGATCATGGCTCCATATCTGAGCAATGCATCATGGGACCTGCATTGTGGTCGGTTTCTGGTCCTGCTCGGTTGTATTATTTGAACAATGAGTCAAATGCAGAGAACTGATTTCCCTGCGGGAGCATTGAAGTCAACCTTTCAATAAACTTGACCAATGATTCTGTTTATAGCTGCATAACTCTGTCCTGTCCTACAGGGGGAGCTGGAGAAACAGCTTCTCCAGGCCAACCCAATCTTGGAGGCCTTTGGAAACGCCAAGACCATCAAGAACGACAACTCCTCCAGATTTGTAGAGTTTTACTGATATATAAAAACATTTACACATTATATTCATCACTCATTGATTTGTTGTTTTCAGGGAAAGTTTATCAAGCTGAACTTCGATGTGACTGGTTACATTGTGGGAGCCAACATTGACACCTGTATCCTTCTCACATGATAAAAGTTTTTTTCAATAACAGGATATTTTTTGGTTTACAGAGGACATTCTAATATATCATTTTGATTTGAGAATTGTGTCTACTCAAATTGAATTTTGAGTGTATTTCGATATATATTGTCTCACCCTAGTGTCTGTTGATTTTAGTTCATTTTGAAGCAAAGCATTATGGGTATCATTATTATGTATTGTGTTTTTCTGAATACATGACGCTCAGATTTACTGGAGAAGTCGCGGTGCATCCGTCAGGCGCACACAGAGAGGGCCTTCCACATTTTCTACTACATGGTGGCTGGAGCGAAGGACAAGATGAAAGGTCAGTACTTAGTAGGGATGACAAAAGTATCAAAAATCAGATCCTAATTGATACTAAAACTAGTATTGAAACTAGATACTCATTTGAGAAGGTATCAGTACTAAAATATTCACATACACTGGACAGAAATGAACCTGAATAGCTTTAGAATGATCTTGAGCTGTATCAGAACAAGTGTAAGACACATAGACTAGTACACGCCCATGGACCACTATGGAACCTACTGGACGACTGAGGGATTACACAGATATAAGGCCACATGGGAATAGAAAAGAAAGTGTCTATTGTCTATTGAGTGTTTTTTTATTACCATCGTGTTACCAGAGTCGGTATTGAGTATCGATACTATTCCTTAGTATGGAAATCGAGTTTTGATATTTGTACTTGAATAGAAGTTTCAGTGTGATAGTTCTGTGTACTTCTAAGTAAATACATTGCATGCATACATTCATAGCTCCTCTCCTGTTGCAGAGGAGCTCCTGCTGGAGGGCTTTGGCTGTTACCGGTTCTTGGTGGAGGGACACGTGGAGGTGCCGGGGCAGGAGGACGATGAGATGTTCACAGAGACACTGGAGGCCATGGAGATCATGGGCTTCACCGAGGAGGAGAGGCTCGGTACGGACCAAGCTAATGACAGATGTACATTTGTGGGACTCTGAGAGAAAAGCACAGACTTGTTCTCCGTCCACAAACTTCCCTCTGCACGTTTTTAAAAAACCTGTATTATGTTTGTTTTGGTTTGTTTGGGCGCTTCACCACACCCATACCGAACCACTGTTGGCCTGGGCCCATTCGCACAGTGGGAGCAAAGTCAAAGTTTCTGTGTTGTTGTTGTAGGGATGCTGAAGGTGGTGTCCACTGTGCTCCAGCTGGGAAACATCAAATTTGAGAAAGAGCGAAACAGTGAACAAGCCACAATGCCCGATAACACTGGTAAACCTCTGATATATTCGAGTATCATTCAGTATTTAACTGTTTAATAGTTTTAGTTATGTTTGGGACTTTGGAATTATTGGACTTAGTTTTGAACAACTAGGAATGCCTTACTCTTACCTAATTGGTAGAAAATCTTGACCATCAATCTAAACTCTAAAAACTCTATCTATGCAATGAGGATTTGATCTTATGTGGGCAATAAATAAGTGAATTATATCAAAACTAAATCAATCCAGAGTCATATTTTTAACTCAAGTAATTTTGTGTACAATTTCTACCTGTTTTTCTTTGCAGCTGCCCAGAAAGTGTGCCACCTACAGGGCATAAATGTAACTGACTTCACTCGTGCCGTCCTCACTCCTAGAATCAAAGTGGGACGAGAAGTGGTGCAGAAGGCCCAGACCAAGCAACAGGTAAAACAGATTCCACAAGATCAACTCTGTATGATCTTAACCATGTTGTAACGGTTCTTCCTCATCATCAGTTCTACTTTGAATGACTGATTCATGTTTGTGTAATGCTGTATTGCTGTCCTGCATTTGAGGCTTGAATGCTCAGAAAATTTCTGTCTTCACCTAGACACTAGCCCCGCCCACTTCTCTGTACTTACTGCGATTATTGAAAAAAAATCAAAAATATTGTGTAGCCATTTTTCAATAATTAATACACCAGAAATGACAATCTTCTGCATTCTACGGTGAAATGTCACTATGAAGAGACAGGAGCAGCCCCAATCTGCAGTTCTGAATAGGGATGATGTATCTGTTTCAATTTTTAAAGTAGACCTATTCTGCAGTTTTTAGTGCTTTTAACCATGTTATAGTTGATTCCCCTTCTCATTTACACTTTCGAAGTTGTATTTCGAAGTTGTGATTTGTGCATTTTTAAGCAATCTTTAATATAATTTTGCTGATCAACCCTCATTTTCACTACTCCCGGTACACGCCCACTCCTCTGTACTTACTTATTTTCCTAATCAGTCATACAGTGTCCCGTAGTCATTTTGGTAAATGTGAAAAAAAAAAAAAAAATCCACCACGTGCTAGTGTGATCTGCACATCACACATAAACTGTTTGAAATAAATAAATAAATGAAATGAAAATGAAAAAGGGGCCGACAGCTCCACGGCTCTTTGTTGATGCCATTTACGGTGATGTCAGCTCCCATTGGGCACCGTAGTTTTCTAACGCGGAAGACAGGAAACTTTTATTGCTCTTTGTTGTAAGTTGTTTTCCATGAATATTGTGATTTTAAATGTGCAAATTGTAACATAATGATCCACAGGTGTCATAGATTATAACTATAGAGCAGACACAAGCACGATAGGTCCTCTTTAAGCAAGGTCAGTAATGCCAACTACCATATTTTCCGGACTATAAGTCGCACTTTTTTCATAGTTTGGCCGGGGGTGTGACTTATACTCCGGTGCGACTTATACTCCAGAAAATACGGTAAATGTAAAATTATGATTTATGTTATAGTTTTAAAAGCATAATATGTTCTTTTTAAATAAATAAACCTGTGTGTTTTGTGTTTCTAGGCGGACTTTGCAGTGGAGGCTCTGGCCAAAGCGATGTACGAGCGTTTGTTCCGGTGGATTTTGTTTCGAGTGAACAAGACTCTGGACAAGAGCAAGAGACAGGCCTCCTCCTTCCTCGGCATCCTCGACATCGCCGGCTTTGAGATATTTGAGGTAACGCTGCTGCTCTGTCTGTCTGCAGAATAGGACTGTTCATGGGTTCCAGCTTTGTGTTACAGGCGACATTTTGAGGACTTTTCACCATTCAAAAGATACAGTATTTTTGTTTGGATTGTTTATTTTTATGGCAATGGTGCTAATTTTTCATCACTCTGAAAGACATGGATATAAAGCTGGACCAATATTTAGATTTCATGGTATGAATTAGGAATAGGACGATAAACACTAATATCGTTTATCGTGATAAAAGGGGCAATAATCGTTTGTGGGACATTTTATATAATCCTGATAATCGACAATCGTCATTACATCATCAGACTGTGCAGAACAAACCTACTTCACCCTGATGATCTCTTCTGGAGCCTGGTTGTTTTCACTGATAACAAAGTACAATACTGTAACAGTTGTTTAAATATGGAACTTATTGATAATATTAAAATTATAATTATTCATCTCAGAGAACATTTAAACTGTTAGCAGCTTTGATAATTATCGTGATATAATTGTTAATCGCAATTATTTTGGCCATGATGATCGTTAAACCAAATTTCAGTATCGTCTCATGCCTAGTATGAAGCTTTATTTATTTAGATATCCTTAAAAACTAGCACATCTTTTATTTTAAATATGAAAAAAAAACAACATTGAAAAAGATACATAAATATACCAATTTTGGTTTTGATTTGAGTAGATTTTTAGAACTATTCAATTTTTTCTTATTTCAAGTGTAATCAATTTAATTTAAATTATTTAATAAATTTTAATTCACAGATTCAGTGTCAAAGCTGCTCAAATCAACCTCAGATATTCTTCGTTAACACATAATATACACGGTATACCATTTATCTTTAAAAGAGTATCCAGCTGGGGCCGCTCCAGCTATAGATAAGGGTGAACATGAATCAAATTCTTGCCCCCCAAATCAAACCTGCTATATACCTGCTTATACAAATACACGGAAATCTAAATTTTGAGTTTGGCCAGAATCAGCAGGTTAGAAACAGGCCTCCAACGGCACTGAAACATTGAGAATTAAAATTGGATAAAATGTTGTGATCTGTGAGTTGATGAACCATACTTGTCTCTATCACATAAACCTAAATAAATAAGTAAATCTAAACAAGTATATGTAACTTTCTACCCACCTCCAATTGCAGGAATTAGAAACTTTGCATAACACTTTCATATGTAATTTAAAGTAGCACTGCGTCAGATGGCTGTCTCCATAGACATTGACTTTAGAACATTTTTTTATCAATTTTATACTACGGAACATTTCAAGCAAAGCAGCAACATCTCCATGGAGGTGGCATGTCCTCCACCAGGAGAGTCAAGCCCACAGACCATGAGGATGCTTATAAAGGTTTTTAGTACAATAAAAGCACCCATAAAACATGCTTCTACTTTGGTTCACTTTTTGCCTGAAATCTCTTGAGTTTTAAATGTAAATCGTTCGTGTTGTTTCATTCCAGGACAACTCGTTTGAGCAGCTGTGCATAAACTACACAAACGAGCGTCTGCAGCAGCTGTTTAACCACACCATGTTCATCCTGGAGCAGGAGGAGTACAAGCGGGAGGGCATCCAGTGGAACTTCATCGACTTCGGCCTGGATCTGCAGCCCTGCATCGAGCTCATAGAGAGACCTGTCAGTCATTTTATTACTTGATTTTTAGATCGGATTCGGTGTGTTTGCTCTACATTACCAGTGTTCTTGCGAGAAAAATCCAAACTTATGATGTACAAATATTGAACCTTATCATTGTATGACTGTCTCCACAAACTTGTCATATTAATCTTAAAGTTCTTTCAACTGACAACAATGTCTTTGTCATGTCTTTGGGCTTGAAAATGGCACTTTTTGAAGCTATTGTGAAAAAAGTACTTTTGTTTAGTCACACTGACAGAGAAGACCAGAATTCTGATCCGTCTCCAGCTCAGTTTTAAAATATAGAGTTACACTGTACAATATTGTGATGTCTTGTCAACTCAACCTATATATGAGACTCAACCCCTATCTGTCTCTCTCTGTGTCTCTGTTTCTCTCTTTCTCTCTTTCTTTCTTTCTTTCTTTCTCTTTCCC
>KN485307.1:0-27501 GCA_000787095.1 Periophthalmodon schlosseri | reverse complement strand
TCTTTCCCTCTCTCTCTCAGAATAACCCTCCCGGTATCCTGGCTCTTCTGGATGAGGAGTGCTGGTTCCCAAAGGCCAGCGACACTTCGTTTGTGGAGAAACTTCTGAACACTCACTCGGGGCACGTGAAATTCTCCAAACCAAAACAGCACAAAGACAAGCTCATGTTCACCGTCCTGCACTACGCCGGGAAGGTACGATCCAAGATGTGCTGTCCTTAAGGGAGAGCCTTACCTCAACCCCGCCTCTAATTATTATTGAAATGACAAATGATGAGGACTAAAACTAGCTAATATTTGTCTAATAAAAACAAAACAGAAATTACAGAAAGTGTGAGGAAACAAATAAATCTATTAAAGATGTAGCTAAATTTATATGACAGTTTGTTGACTTCGTACTTTCCTCTTAATCTGATTAACAGTGTTTCGTACTTTCCTCTATTGCTCTCGTTCTGCTGTAGTTTCAGTTATTCGTAATTCAGGAGTTCCAGGTTGACACTGTTTATATTTATTGCTTTTCTTTTCCTCAGGTGGACTATAACGCCGCAAACTGGTTGACCAAAAACATGGACCCACTGAACGACAACGTGACGGCTTTACTCAACAACTCCTCCAGCAGCTTCATCCAGGACCTGTGGAAAGATGGTAAGGGATTATAAAGGGGGAGGCTTCAAGGAAAGGGATGTCAGGATCAGTTTAGTAAGTTTTACAATTAATCAATATCTGGTTCTATATATTCCAAAAAAACAATGAAATAACTTAAGTATCTAAAAGCAAGATGTAGTTACAGTATATATAGTAATACTGTGTAACTGGAGGAGGCACGTCACCTGTATGATTCCGTAGAAACATAAAGTTAAAACCATAGACTGTATATATAAATGGACATGAGTGGCTAACCCACAAGCCGCCACATTCCAAATAGGGAGTGATCATGGGCACTCTTCTGGCTCCATCGACTCGCCCCTCTCTCTGTAATTGCTGCTGTCAGCCTCGTCATTTTGGTCTTAAAATGTTCGTATTAACCCACTCTACATGATCTTGGTATTTTTATTTCACTATTGTGTCGTAACTCAAGGATATGAACATTAATAAGAGACAAATCAGCTGCCTTCTTTCCCTGAGGTCGCTCCCACTAGCGTCAGCAACAGGTTTGATTGACAGCGTTGCTAAGCGCCCGCCCCCTGCCAAACCAGCGGTGCGGACGGGAAGGGGCATTACCTTCAACAGTTTCACTCCAGATGGGCTTCTTGGTTACTATGATACTCGCGGTCGGAATTCTAAATATCGAACTCTGGTCCAAATTGGCCCCTATAACTGCTCTAACCTTGATGGAGCTTCATTTGTCTGGAGCTGAACGCTATGGGTGACGTCACACTCACTTAGTCCACTTCTTTATACAGTCTATGGTTAAAACCAACATTTTCCATAGAAATAGAGAAGTATAATGCCATACTGTGGAATATTATAGCCAAAGGAACAAAATTTCCATGGAAACAAGCCGGAGTAGGCCACCCTCCGGGCCAAATAAGAGTCAGGATTGTGGAGATGCAAGCTCGCTCAGAGTAAGGACGCAAGTTTTTCAGTACAAAAAAAACAGCAAAATGTGCTTTTAATTTAGTCTATTTTTCACTAAAAGGCAAGGTACTGTGTATGTGCCTAACTTAACTTAACAAACTTAGGCACACATGACTTAAGCAATTGTATAATGATGTGTTTGCACTTGGTGTTTTAGTTTGCCAGTGTCGATCATTGAAAAGTGTGATTTTATGCCTTTTTTGTAAAGTTGTCCGAACGTAACTTAACCTCATTTATTCTGTGCCCTGTTATATATGTATTTTTCCTTACAGTGGACCGTGTGGTGGGTCTGGACACTTTAACCAAAATGTCGGAGAGTTCGGTCCCGACCAAGTCCAAAAAGGGAATGTTTCGCACAGTGGGGCAGCTCTATAAGGAGTCTCTGGGAAAACTCATGACCACGCTCCACAACACACAGCCAAACTTCGTCCGCTGCATCATCCCCAACCATGAAAAGAGAGTACGGTCTACTACTACTACTACTACTACTACTACTGCTACTACTGCTACTACTGTTTAGTTACTTCAGTAACCTTTGATTCAAAATACATTACAGAGTGAAATTGTAGACAATTTACATTTTTATGGAAATAACCGCAGCTGCACCTCGTTTAGTCTGAGCCTAGTTTTTTCCTTTTTCTGTTAAAATTTCAACATGTTTTGAGTAATTTTGGCTAGTTCAGATGTATTTACTAAGCCTTACCTCATGACGATATAAGATCCTCCTTTTATCCCTGTATTAAATGTTTAGTATTTCTGTATTTCAGGCAGGGAAAATGGACGCCCCCTTAGTGTTGGAGCAGCTCCGGTGTAACGGGGTCCTGGAGGGGATCAGGATCTGCAGACAGGGATTCCCAAACCGCATCGTCTTCCAGGAATTCAGACAGAGGTGGGACCTAATTATACCTCTATGGGTGTGACTATAACGTGCTTTTTTTTCCTGAGGTTTTACTTTGAAGTCTACACCTTTAGACTATGTCTGTTTGCCTGGAATGTTCCGCTATACGATATAAATTATATATATTTAATCTATTTAATTACAGGCGTTATTATCGGCAAAAATCATCAAATCTATGTTATAATGTTGTTTCCTCATCAAAAAAATCATTTGACCATTGGAGATGTAGACAGACTAATAATAAAAGGTTACTCAGACATGTGCGAATGAAACAACACAACTCCAGGTATGTTTTTGAGGAGGTAACAACATTATAACATGACTTAAAGCTCACAAGAGTCTATTCTGCGTAATATAGGACCTTTAATATTATGAGCATGCACTGATCAATCTCTGACTCAAATTGGTGACTCTCTGTGGCAGGTATGAGATCCTGGCGGCCAATGCGATTCCTAAAGGTTTCATGGATGGAAAACAGGCCTGCTGTCTGATGGTGAGGTCTTCATTTCGTGTGTGCGTGTTTCACTAATGCAAACTATACTAGCGGTGAAGGAAACACGCCAAATTTCTTCTGGTTGTTTATTTTCTTAACACAAAGGCTACTGTAGGCTGTAACCCACGCCAAAACAAGAGCAAAACAACAGCAGTCTCCACTCACTAGAGCCAGTCTCCAAAACAGACCAGTAACTGACCAATAGAACCTTCGCATCCACTTGTCGACATAGCAACCAAGAGTCACATACAAAAGCAGATACATTAACAACAGCACAGAAACAGTTACAAGAACAACAAAAGGTGTCAACTCTGAGCTAAACACAAAACATCAGATCATTACACCATGATTTCAATGAGGACCAAGCTCTTTTTGTAAATCCAATTAAGCTATTTGCTAATGGGCTACAAACTACTGAATGAGTCTATGGTTGCATTCACACTTGCACATGCCGTATAAATTTTACTTCCTGTTTGGTTCACGGGCAGCAGATATGACATAAATAGAGGTAATTCCTTAACTGTTACCGAGCAATGATTATAAACAAGGGCCAAAACGTGTCTAAATTGCACAATAGTTTAGACAAATAAAAATAAATGACAACACATCTATTTTGTTAAATGAATGTTTAAACTGCCTAAATGTGTCTTTTAGTTTTTACTGATGTAAAACTATGATAATTATTTTCTATATGTACTACCAAACCAAAGTAATAATTAGAAAAACACGAAACCTGTCATACGCACTTTAAAGACCACACTCCTCTGATCTCCTGTCCGTTCAGGTGAAGCACTTGGACCTGGATCCAAACTTGTTCCGGATCGGTCAGAGTAAGATGTTCTTCAGGACCGGAGTCTTGGCTCAACTCGAGGAAGAGCGCGACCTCAAACTCACCGTTGTCATCATCGCCTTCCAGGCTCAGGCCCGAGGCTTCCTCGCCAGAAAGTAAATGTTAGGGCTGTAGGCCTTTAGTGGATTATTGAGATTATTTAGATTATAAGGATTTAAATGGGACATCAGCAGAAAGGAGGAGTTAGTGAGTGAGTTGGCTGAAGATTTGGTATTTTGCGGTATGTAAAAAGCTTAAACTCATGATTCACAGTATTTTTTTGTTTTTGCATGAACTCCCCCTGCAGGTATAGTCTTTTGAGTGCAGTTTGGGGTCAGAGATACGTAATAGTTTTGAGATCTTTTGCCGACTAATCGATCTGCAGGACATGTCTTTAGATGACCAGCAATTTCTTTAGTCACTATAGCCCTAGAAAATATAGAATTATTCAAACTGAATCTTTATATCACATGAGAAAGACATCTTTGTTTCCGTCTAATTTGCCCTTTTGAAACTGTTGAAGTAGTTCTCAGCGTTCACACTAATTAAATTATTTTTCAGGGCATTCAGTAAGCGTCAGCAGCAGCTCACAGCCATGAAGGTGATCCAGAGGAACTGTGCCTGTTATTTAAAACTGAAGAACTGGCAGTGGTGGAGGCTCTTCACTAAGGTATAGGCACAGGGAAACATACAAACAGCTTATTTTTGGGGGGACAGTGTATGTTAATGAACACGCATGGTAAACATACTGTAAACACGGATTGTAGACATGGACCAATTTCCATTCATTGTCCTTTGTCACCAAGTGGAGTGCTGGAGACTGGAGAGCACTGAATTTAATATTGAAAATAACATTGATCTGACATATGACATATTCTCCAGTCCCAGCGACCGGCTTCATCAGACTAGTGCACAGAACTTGACATCACTGAAATATTCTTATAAAGGGATATGTTTCACCAGGTGAAGCCACTGCTGCAGGTGACCCGACAGGAAGAGGAAATGGGGCAAAAGGAGGAGGAGCTAAAGGCGGCGAGGGAGGTGGCGGCTAAAGCTGAGACCGAGCTCAAAGACATCACACAGAAACACAACCAGGTCTGAACTATGAAATAAAGTGGGATGATTATGGGCACCTATGGAACAGTATTTTACATATTTAAGTCAGAATTATTTTCACTTTTTCTTTTATTTTCATTTAGAATAGTTGTTGTCGATCTGTAGGCATAGCAGCTTTTAATGGTTTATTCCCACCACTGCCAGGAGAGGGCGCACAAGTGCCCAAACAAAGTGCGAAGAAATGCAGCCCTTGCCCATAAAGTGTCTTTTTACTACAGACAGACATTATTATTTAAATAGTAATATAATAATCTAAAAAATGCTTGGAATGAGTTAGAAAAGTGAGGAATAAGTTTAGACCGCTGCAGAATTAACTACCGGTACTTTGGTTTTTCATGTTTTTAAGATGATAAAAATCAGGTACAGTGCTCTTAATTGGAATTAAAACTTCATATGTCCTTATATTGTCTGTGTAGTTACTGGAGGAACGTGTTGCCCTGGAGCTGCGGCTGCAGGCAGAGACAGACCTGTACACAGAGGCAGAGGAGATGAGGCTGAGGCTCGAGACCAAACACCGAGAGCTGGAGGAAGTGCTCAGGGAGATGGAGATCCGACAGGAAGAGGAAGAGGAAAGGGCCAATACTCTGCACGACCACAAGAGGGAGCTAGAGCAGCAGCTGCAGGTACAGGGGAACTTCTTTACCCATTTGTGTGTATATTGAGCATAAAGGTGGAATATATGTCATAGTATGTATAATATTACACTTGTTGTTTTGGGAATATGCATAATTAAAATATTGAGTATATTGTCTATAATTAAAATGATTCAAAATAAACTCAAAAAGAGACAAACATCTAGTGTAATCTCCCAAACAACATTAAGTGATATTTTTTTGTGGTTAATTTTATAGTTCATTCACGTTTTGGGCGTTGATCCTCAACCAAGACATAGACAGACATGTTTTCACACATTCACTGTTAAAATATTGTCTAAACATCGTGATCAAGATCATTCAAAAAAGTATCAAGATTTTTGTCAGTGAACTGAGCTCTATATATTTTATTTGTGAAAAGCAGAGAACCACAGGGCATAAGTGATATTTCAGTAGTTTTATAGAGGAAACAAGACCTTTTTCAACAAGCTGTTGCTTTCTACTGTGAAATTTGACAATGAGTGGTCATATCTGCAGTTTTAAACAGGAGCTCAGTTGTCTATTATAAGCCATTTTAGATAAAAATAGCTGTAAACAATTAAGAAGCTGTAACATAATGATCTATATATTTTAGTTTAATACTAAATGCCTGGAAAAGCGTGTTTTATTACCAGTTATCTGCTCTGCAATATGGCAACATTTATTTGAAGATTTACGTTTCATCATGACTCTCGTGCACTTTTTTGCAGCACGCAGAGGCTCATATTGCGGAGCAGGAGGACGCGTTTCAGAAACTTCAGATGGAGAAAAACACTTTAGACGCAAAAATGAAGAAGACGGAGGAGGAAATTCTGATGATGGACGACCACAACAACAAACTACAGAAGGTTGGAATTAAGATTTATAAATACTGCACTATAAATAACAACTATACTACTACATATAACAAACTTATGATCAAGGGCAAACAAAAAATTTAATTCTGTCTCTAGACAAAAGTTTTAGAGTTAAGACGTTTTGCCGCTCATCCAAGAGGTTTCTTCAGTTCTGACTAAATCGGGACTAAATCTGCTTTGTTCATGCAGCAAAGTGAAATAGGGATGAACAGCCAGAGTGCAGTCTATCACAGCGCTGCTTATGCCTCTTCCCGGTTTATGAAAAATAAAATATGTTGTTGATGAATGCAGACAGCACACAGCGGTCAGATTTTGACACAAAGTGCTGTTTCATTATATACTCTATGAGGGAAAAATAAATGTATTAATTTACAAAAATTGGGTACCTCAGCTTTAAATAGGAATTAAAACATCCCCAAACTAGGTCTAAAGGATTTCTAAACCAGCTCTAAACCAGTTCTAAACCAGGTCTAAACCAGGTCTAAACAAGCACTAAGCCAGAAGAAATCTGAGGCTAATTCAGGTGTAAAAATTAAATAAATAAAATTCACAGGGAAAACTAATAACTTAACATGATCTGTTTTTCAGGAGAAGAAGTTACTGGAGGAGCGACTCGCCGACATGACTTCAAATCTGGCTGAAGAAGAAGAAAAATCCAAGAACTTAACCAAACTCAAGACCAAACACGAGTCTATGATCTCCGAGCTGGAGGGTCAGTGAACGCACCACGCCCATCCTCAACATTAATATTGTAGTGCAGCCACTAAACAGGAGGTCGAGAGAAAGACCAAAGAGATTTATATGTAGTGACATAAACACTACACCCTACAGAATAAACTCATGATTCACAAGTTTATTCTATCTTTCTATAAATACTTTGTTTTTTCTGCATAAATAGTTGTTTTTGCAAGAACTCCCCCCGCAGGTGTAGTCTTGTGAGTGCAGCTTGGGTCAGATACACAGAGATACGTAATATTTTTGAGAACTTTGGCCACACAACCTTTTTAGTCTTTAGTTGACCAAGAATTTCTTTCATCGACTACAGCCCTAGTGCACTCAGTATTTCCCACAATGCATCTTGATTAGTAGTGTATGAATGAATGAATAAATAAGAGTCACCAGAACACAACACGACTGAATGAAAGCAGACACAAGCGCTGGTTTAACGCACCGCCCTGATTATGAGTAAAACACTCTTAAATAAACAGTTATGGTGTAAAGTTGCCAACGTTAGCTGCATGACTTAGCTTGAGCTGTTAAAAGATCGATATTTTCCCCTCTAAGGCAAAACTGAATAATCCAGTCTGTTCTGACCATAGACTGTATATATAAATGGACATAGCTAACCCACAAGCCGCCACGTTCCAAATAGGAAGTGATCATGGGCGCGCTTCTGGCTCCAATTCACTTTACATTAGAAAACTGTCCCCCCTCTCTGCGTAACTGCTGCTGTCAAGCTCATCATTTTGGTCTTAATACGTTCATATTAACCTGCTCTACATGATCCTGGTGTTTGTATTTCGCTATTGTGTCCATAACTCAAAATATGAACATTAATAAGAGACAAATCAGCTGCCTTCTTTCCCCGAGGTCGCTCCCACTAGCGTTGGCAACAGGTTTGACTGACAGCGTTTCTAAGTGACTGCCCCCTGCTAAACCAGCGGTGCGGACGGGAAGGGGCGCTACCTTTCACAGCTTCGCTCCTGATTGGCTCTTTGGTTGCTATGACGCTCGCAGTCGGAATTCCAAATACGGAGCCTGGCTCTAAATTTGCCCTGTAACTGCTAGCTCGATGAACACTATGCATGACGTCACAATCCCTTAGTCCACTTCTTTATATAGTCTATGGTTCTGATACACATAGGATTAGTCTGTAAATACTTCTGTGCCAGTTGGATTCTAAGGAAATCTGTTATTTATGAGTTTAGCAGACTTTTTTCACCCAGACGCCAGAGTCACGTGACCCGTATGCAATGTGAATGAGTGCACTATAGAGTGTGCTAAAGAGTGCAGGGCTATAGAATGAGAGAGGGGTTGAGGGGGGTGGGCCAGGGTGGACATTCAGACTCATTCAATTATATTTTTTATAATTAACTTTGGCCGTGTCTTTCTCAGTGCGTCTGAAAAAGGAGGAGAAGAGTCGGCAGGACGTGGAGAAGGCGAAGAGGAAGCTGGAGGCGGAGCTCGGAGAGACGCAGGAACAGAACAACGAGCTCCTGAGACAACTGGAGGAGCTGAGAGCGCAGCTTACAGCCCGGGAGGAGGAACTACAGGCCATCAACGCACGGTAGAAGAAAGAGCTTTTTTCAGCTTTAAACCATGTTATATTTTTGAGGCGCAAATAACAATATAAGTGCAAATGTATTCTAGTCATAGTGGCTGCACCCGATTTTTTTGTATAAGTGAGCACATTTCTTTTACCCCCGTAGAGATATATTGTGTTAACAGCTCTTAAGGTAAAAATAAGATCACCGTGTACTGTTTTAAGTAAGATCTGTGTGTTTTTTTTTCCCATGTAGTCTGGAGGAGGAGAGTACCCAGCGCGCCTTGACTGTCAAGAGGGTCCGGGAGTTGGAGGGTCTTCTGTCGGAGCTCCAGGAGGACGTGGAGAGGGAGCGATCGCAGAGGAACAAAACCGAAGCCCAACGACGAGACCTGGAGACGGAGCTGCACCATCTGAGGACTGAGCTGGAGGACAGTCTGGACACGACAGCAGCGCAACAAGAGCTACGGTCTGAGAAATAGATAAAAAAACTCTCAAACTTTTCACACCAAGTAGCACCAAAGAAAAGATTTGGGTTTCCGAATACCCCGGATCTAAATCAAGCAGTTGTGGAAGGTAGTACTTTTTTTAGGTATCTGTACAGTGGATACTTTTTACTTTTACTTCACTACATCTGAGAGCAGGTATCTGTACTTTCTACTCCACTACATTTTTGAACTGGACTAAAAAGTAAAAAGTGATATATGATTTGAGCGGTTATTTTTACCATGCTCGTAGTAACATCCTGACTAAAATTTTTGAGTTCAAGCTTTGACTTCGAGCAAACAAAAATAAATGCACAAAATTCATAAGAAAAGAAGAAGTTGATTAAGAAGTTGATTTGTATTTTTACTGTTGTCCAAAATATGAATCATTTTTTATCAATATCACTACATTTAACACTTTAACAAATTAACAAAACATGTGTGAAATACTTTTACTTTTTACTCTTAAAGTACATTTTTAAACGGCTACTTAAATACTTTTATTTAAGTAGATTTTCATGTGATACTGAGTAAGTTTTACCTCTTTTACTTAAGTAGCAAAATTGAGTACTTCATCCACCACTGAAATCAAGTATATAACAGGAGTATTTCAGGTCTAATCTGGGGCTAAACCAGGTCTAAAAATGTACTACATCATTTCTAAACGAGAAATTATCCAAAGAAGAACAAAAAAGTGGATAAAATAAACAAACCCACAAACCAAAGAGCTGTCCAAGTACCAGGAGCTTGTGTATGACCAGTGGTACGTGTACTACAGTTTGAGAAACACTGACTTGGACATTATACGCTACAATATATTCCTTATAATATATAATAATATATATATATTGGTTTCAAAGACGCACCATGTAACTTTTTCAGGTAGTCTCCATAGAGATGTTATTGCTTTGCCTTAAAATTGTGAATCTTACACTCATTCAGTTACGGGTGTGTTCACTTCTCAAAAATAACAAAAACATGCATTCTGCTCGTCTCCGTGAAGATAGAGAATTATGTTTAATTCCGTACTGTGGAACATTGTATATCCAAAGCAATAACATCTCCATGGAAGCAAGTAGGTGACAGGCCCTCCACTGGAAAAGTTATTTTGTGCAGAAAAAAAAAATAAAAAAATTGTTGTCATGCAAGTTATTTACATATTACACCAGCAGAGGGCAGAATGTAGATGAAAGCAGTGGCAGCTAGCGGCAGTTTCTTCGCTGATGAAGGTGTATGGAGGCGCTTCTTAGTAGTGTTGTCACGATACTAAAATTTCAAACTCAAGTTCGATACTATATAGAATAGATCTGATACTCAATACCGTTTCCGATACCACGATGACAATAAAAAACACTCTTTATTTAGACAATAGAATGTGATTTCTATTCCCTAAACTACAATATATTCATAATAATATATAATAATATATATATATTGGTTTCAAAGACGCACCATGTAACTTTTTCAGGTAGTCTCCATAGAGATGTTATTGCTTTGCCTTAAAATTGTGAATCTTACACTCATTCAGTTACGGGTGTGTTCACTTCTCAAAAATAACAAAAACATGCATTCTGCTCGTCTCCGTGAAGATAGAGAATTATGTTTAATTCCGTACTGTGGAACATTGTATATCCAAAGCAATAACATCTCCATGGAAGCAAGTAGGTGACAGGCCCTCCACTGGAAAAGTTATTTTGTGCAGAAAAAAAAAATAAAAAAATTGTTGTCATGCAAGTTATTTACATATTACACCAGCAGAGGGCAGAATGTAGATGAAAGCAGTGGCAGCTAGCGGCAGTTTCTTCGCTGATGAAGGTGTATGGAGGCGCTTCTTAGTAGTGTTGTCACGATACTAAAATTTCAAACTCAAGTTCGATACTATATAGAATAGATCTGATACTCAATACCGTTTCCGATACCACGATGACAATAAAAAACACTCTTTATTTAGACAATAGAATGTGATTTCTATTCCCACGTGGCCTTATATCTGCGTAATCCCTCAGTCGTCCAGGTGGCCCACGCTCGTATACTAGTCTATGTGGTATTATACTTGTTCTGATACAGCTCTAGATCATTCTAAAGCTGTTTTGTTGTTGTGTTCAGGGCGAAGCGTGAGCAGGACGTGCTGATGCTGAAGAAGGCGATGGAGGAAGAAGGCCGCGCTCATGAAGCTCAGATACAAGAACTGAGACAGAGACACAGCCAGAGTCTAGAGGAGCTGAGCGAGCAGCTGGAGCAGGCCAAGAGGGTAAAAAACCAGGACTGAACCAGGACTAACAGGAGTGAACCAGGACTAAAACCAGAATGGTGTTAAGTCCAGTATGGAGAAGCTCCAAATTAGGGGCCTATCTCATACGTAACTTGTACTAAGCCAAGACCAAATTATAACTTAGAGGACCAAACCCAAGTCTAAGCAGAACTAAACCAGGACTAAACAAGGATTAAACCAGAACTAAACCAGGATAGACACCATAAACGTGACTGTTATTCTCTCAGGTACGTTCCGGTCTGGAGAAGGCCAAGCAGGCTTTGGAGAAGGAGGCGTCCGAGATGAGAGCCGATCTCCAAACTCTCTCCAGCGCCAAACAAGAAGTGGAGCACAAGAAGAAGAAGGTCGAAGGCCAACTAAACGAGCTGCAGGCGAGGTTCAGCGAGGGCGAGCGACAGAGGAACGAGCTGGGAGAGAGAGTCAGCAAGATGGCCGTGAGTTTGGGGTCTCTCCAGTCTAACCCATCAGTGTGATTGTGTAGATAGAGAATAATGCCTAAGTGTAAAGTATATTGTACAGGAGGTGGGCGATATTTACTGAAGATAACGCGATTTTATTATGATTTATGCAGTTAGGATCTGTTATTAAGGGAAACTAAAGCCATCTTCTAGCTCACTCTTCACTGTGATTGGTTAAATGCGCCTGTCACTCACTCAGAACATGAAGGAGGCTGACCAATAGGAGGAGTAGTAGAAGCAGGACTAAAGCAGGATTACACCAGGACCAGATCCAGAATGAAGAGAGACCGGGTTAGATCAGGACCAAAGCAGGCCTAAAGCAGGATTACACCAGGACTAAACTGGGACTTAACCAGGACCAGATCCAGAGTGAGGAGAGACCGGGTTAGACCAGGACTAAATCAGGACTAAATCAGGACTAAATCAGGACTAAAGCAGGGCTAAAGCAGGACTAAAGCAGAACTAAAGCAGGATTAAAGTAGGACTAAACCGGGACTAAACCAGGACCACCCTTTTTTCCTGTAATATAAGATCAGATAAACCTTTATTGTATCTAATGGGCGAAATTTTAGGACAAGGGGTCACAGAGAAAGACATTACCTCATAACCCCATACAATCAAAATCCACTGTTGAACATAAAAAAAGACCAAGAATCATGAACCACGAGCGATATAGGGTGTAGTGCAAAGAGCATTTACTCACTAAACCTAGATTATGTTTATTTTCTATGTATTTTTATGTAAGCAAATCTCTTTTTTTAACTTCAAGATTTATATTCTAATCCAATTGACAGATAAACCCTTGTGTTTTTTCCTTTTTCAGATGGAGCTGGAGACAGTGAACGGTTTATTGAACGAAGCTGAAAACAAAAACATCAAACTGAGCAAAAACGTGACAAGCCTCAGCTCCCAACTGCAGGATGTTCAGGTACCACCCATCGGTCAAACGTTCAATAAATATATCTACTCTGTGAGACTGCATTAACTCTTATCACACAGATATTGTACATTAAAGGTGCGCTGCGTAACTTTTCTGGCGGGGGTTCAGCCACCTGCTTGCCTCCGTGGTGATGTTATTGCGTTGCTTGTAATTTTCCGCTGTATGGCATTAAATGTATCGATTTTAGATTAAAAAGTAAAAAGTATTTTACTCTGATTTTGCTCAACAGAAGCAACTTAATACATTTTATTTTTATTTACTTAGTTTTGCTCAAGGACAGGACTGGGGTTCGAAACCTGAGGAAGTCGCCACACAAATTACACTCACCACATTGCATAATCTTCCGTATCCGTATTGTTGTTGATTCTGTTGTTTTTACGCGCCGTTTCTAATGCGCTTCCTTGCCTCTGTCAGGCGTTGTTGGAGGAGGAGAGCCGTCAGAAGCTGAGTGTCTGTGGGCGTCTGCGTCAGATGGAGGAGGAGAGGAGCGGCCTGATGGAGCAACTGGAGGAGGAGGCGGAGGCCAAGCACAGCTCAGAGAGACAGCTGAGCGGCCTCAACAGCCAGGTCTGAACACACCAAAGACACACGAGGATGGGTTACAGTCAGGATCCAACCAGGACTCAGCCTAAAGTAAACCAAGATGACGAGGTTCAAACCAGCAAAACAGAACTAACCAGGGACTATACTGAAACTAAGGTCGTTTTTTTCCCACACGTTCTAGTTCGCTCTGTGGACCGAGCCCAGTGTGCACTCCATCTAGTCCTAGTTTGTTTTTACTTCACTATTGGGTCAGTTCTTGTTCTCGTTCACCCCTAACACCGCACCATGAGCCCCGCGAGAGGCATCAGCCGATCGCCGAACGCATTTCCATGACAACGGACTCAAGCGCACGCTCGCTTACCCGGCGCTGTACGCGGTGGTCTTTTCTTTCACCTGCGGCTAAATATACCACAGACAGACCAAAGTTTACCTGCACGGACAGAGGAGGAGAAGTGTCTCAGTGTCCAGTGTAGTCCTGGTTTAGTCTTGGTTAAAACCTCAACTTAAAGGGCCCATATTACGTTATTTTCTGATCTATGTTGTAATGTTGTTTCCTCATCAAAAACATACGTGGAGTTGTGTTTTGTTTGGAATTGCCAACCTCTGCTGAAGATAAAAGGTAGCCGTTAACTTGAAAACTACGCTTCATGACATCACAAGGTGGAGCAGAGCATTTTGAGCTTTGATGAGACAGCAACATAACATGGCTTAAAGCTCACAAGAAACAGATTTGTATAATACAGGACCTTTACGTGTGAATGCGCCCTAAAACATGATAATAGGATAAGTAAAAACAAGATATTTGAACTTCGTCTCTTGCGTTTGTCGTTTGCCGCAGCTGTCAGACCTGAAGCGGCGTCTCGATGAAGCGCTCGTCTCTGTGGACTCTCTGGAGGAGCAGAAGAAGCGCCTGCACAGGGACCTGGACCTGGCCCAGGCCGAAGCCCAGGAAAGAGCCTCGTCTCTGGACAAACTAGAGCGGAGCAGAGCCCGTCTCCAACAGGAGCTGGAGGATGTGCTGATGGAGCTGGAGACTCAGAGGCAGCTCACCACCAACCTGGACAAGAAACAGAGACGCTTTGACCAGGTGAGGGGCAGATAGAGAGGGAGCAGGGGATTTTAACAGCTAGAAAACATACTGAGATGAGGATATTTAAAAGGTAAATTGTTAATATGCATATTTTGTGTTGTGGTTTTCAGTCTCAACCCCCTGATAATAAATAGGCCCGTCACAATAATCACTATACCAACTTATCGTTTTATATATGAAACCTGGAGCAATATTTTTTGGGGTCAGTATTTATTGTGTGTACATTTTCTTTGCACTACTGGGAATTTTTTGGTCATTTTTTTGGCTATGTGATAAAATTTAAGCCATAAAAGGTTGAACTAATAACTTCTGGCTCATTACAGATGCAACGACTAAAGTGTCTCATTCTGCTGTTTATTTATTGCAGCTCATGATTTTTAACAATATTGTAGATTTAGAATAGTTTTTGCGGTTTAAATCTGCTCTTGGGTTTTTGTGTCAGTGGCATAAATTCAGTATTATCATTTATAGTCGATATTTACTTAGCGATAAATCGAACAGCAAAGCAAAAGTAAAGCAGCCATTCAATTATTATTAAGAAATCTTATTGTAGGACATGAAACTTTTTAGGTTAATTTCATAAACCACTGGTAGATGGAGAGATGCACATCTGATGAAAGTTGCAACTGCGTGCTGGGTCCAAAGACAAAATTTGTTGAAAAGAAAGAACAAACCCGGACTGCAGTTCTTTGGAGCTCCCAATTTTTTATAATTTTAATAGTACCACATCGTGACGTTTCGGGGTCAGGCCCTTATGAAATGTCACAATGTGGTGCTATTAAAATTAATAAATTGGGAGCTCCAAAGAACCGCAGTATGGATCAGTTCTTTCTTTTCTATAATTTTATAAAGCAGCAAGTAGGAACATTTATCGATGGATTTGAAGGGTGTTAGCCTTGCTAAGTCTAGTTTCACAAGTTTTCCATTTTACCAATATTTTATTTTTTTTGCAGGCTAATTACATAAATTAATCAAATCTCGAGTGTTTTACCTGCCAGGTGTCTGTTTTATGTGCAGTTATCTAATACAAATTGATACATTTGCTTAAAAAAGAATACTTACATATAGAAAACTGTTGGAATCAGTGGTGGAAGAAATACTCAATTTTGTTACTTAAGTAAAAGTATAGATACCATAGGAAAATGAGAAAATCTACTTAAGTAAAAGTATTAAAGTACCTGTTTAAAAATGTACTTAAAGACTACAAAGTAAAAGTATTTTATGCAGATTTTGAGGTATTATAAAGCTTCAGATGTAGTGATTTTGATAAAGACTTGTACTGAATCAATTAGATTAGTCGTTTTTGTTCCTACCTGTTTTTTTATTCAGATAAATAAACCCCTCTCAAACAATAATGAAAAATACTTTTACTTTTCAGTTCTGTTCAAAATGTAGCGGAGTAGAAAGTACAGATGCCTGCTCTCAAATGTAGTGATGTAAAAGTAAAAAGTATCCACTGTAAAATTTATTTAAATAAAGTACAGATACCTAAACTACTACTACTACTAAAGCACAGTACTTTACTACTTTTACTTCGTTACATTCCGCCACTGGTTGGAATTACCTTGAATCAAATAATGATTAGTCAAATTATTTAGGCCCAATAACTAAATAAAGAACTAATCACAACCTCTCTCTAAGTTAATGTCATTTTAATAAGTTCCTTTTTTGAATAGTTTTGGACGTCTTGTATATTTAAACTATTTCTTTCTCTGCTGCAGCTTCTGTCAGAGGAGCGTGCCGTCTCGTGCAGGATTGCAGAGGAGAGAGACCGAGCTGAGGCCGAGGTGAGAGACCGAGAGACCAGGATCCTGGCCCTGAGCAGGACCCTGGAGGAGACCCAGGGGGCGCTAGAGGACTCCGACCGCACAATGAGGAGTCTGAGGGCCGAGATGGAGGAACTGCTCAGCTCCAAAGATGACGTGGGCAGAAACGTAAGAGCCATAGTTTAAAATATAGGGACAGGACAGGTAAAAATGTGGCTGTAGAATGTACTATTAAAATTCAAAATGCAGACCTGGTTTATAGTTAATATTTCTGTAGATTATACATTTAATACGATCAGACATTGCAGGCAAAGCATCAGCATCTCCATAGAGACAAGCAGGTGGTGAACCCTCCACCAGAAAAGTTACTTACTACATCTTTAAAGGTCATATGTTACACAAAATTGACTCTTGTGGGATTTAAACATACCTAGAGTTGTGTTTTGTTTCATTCACACGTTTGAGTAATCCTTTATTATTAATCTGTTTACATCTCCAAAGCTCAAAATGCTCTGTTCCACCTTGTGATGTCATGTAGTGGTAGTTTTCAAGTTAACAGCTCCTTTTACCTTTAGTTCTGTAGAGATTGGCAATTCCAGGTCTGAAGTAATCCAAATGATTCTAGTGAAGGTGTGTGGAGTTTAAAAACACAGTGGCGCACTTCCTGTATCACCACATGACATCACAAGGTGGAACAGTGTGTGTTCTGTTTGCGAGAAGAACTCAGCCTAAATATGCAGGGTTTGTGTGTTAAACATGTGTGAATGAAACAAAACACAACTCCAGTTTTTTTCTGTTATACTTTGAAACCGTGATGCGATTGTTTTTCGTTGTGCGTTAGGTGCACGATCTGGAGAAGGCGAAGCGCGGCCTGGAGCTGATGCTGGAGGAGATGAGGACTCAGATGGAGGAGGTGGAGGACGAGCTGCAGGCCTCAGAGGACAGTAAACTCAGACTGGAGGTGACTCTGCAAGCCCTGAAGACCCAACAGGAACGAGAGCTCCAGACCAGAGAGGAGAGTGCAGAGGAGAGGAGGAGGGCAGTGATCAAACAGGTAAGAAGGAGGAGGAGGAGGAAGAGGTGAGAGGAGAGGAGGAGACAACAGACGCAAGATGGTTTTTTTTTAATTTAAAACAAACAGGACATTGATTTTGTATTGTCTGGTCTGAGGTGTGTAACTATCAACACAATTAACATTCATATTCCTTTACACTCATTTGATTTTTGTGAGAAAATTAAAATAAATATGACATAATTGAGTTTTTTGTCTTTTAAAATAAGGTCAAAAGGAGAATAAATCAACTTAAAATATAAACATGATACAGACAATGGGCCTGTGTGAGGATGAACACAGAAAGAACCAAGAACAGAAAGATATCAGTCAGAGCGTGTTTTGTGGAGCAGAGATCAGATTTTGGAGGAAAGTTTTTTTTACTACAATCACAACTGAACTGGCTATTTTCAGCATCGAAACTGGCAACGTAAATGTGAGACTTAATCGCGGCTCATTCTAATTGATTCATTCTTCCGATTGGATAATCACCTTAAGAACCAAAACACCAAATTCTAAAATAAATAAATGAGACATCATGTGCAATGTTTTTGTTACTAAGAATAAATTGTCATTCGTACTGTACATATTTACAAGAGGCAGCTTTGTGAGTGTTTGTGCTGGGGCCCAAAATCAGGGCGAGTATCCCGTTGTGTTCTGTCCCAGTCTGTCCTGGTTCTGATAGGATCCGTGTTGGTTGATGAAGACGTGAGCAGCTAAAATGCCCTCCTTTGATGGGTTTTCACAGTCCGAGTTTTCGTTTTCGCTGTGGTCCTCTGTCACAGGCACCTCCAAAAGCTCCTCCATCTGACTCTGCCACCTCCGCCTGTACGAGCAGTGGGGGCACGTCTGACTGAAGGAGACCAATAGCCCTCTTCTGCGGCGCTTTACTACACAGTGTTTGGTGCAAATGGGGCATCTCTCAAACAGCTCTCGCAGACTGCTCGCAGAAACTATGTATTTGGCATCACCATATTCAGATTCAAAGTCACTGTATAAAAAAAAAAAAAGAATGAATTAATTAAACATTTAATCAAACATTAGAGCACAATTGGTGCACAAAGTGATTCAAAGTGCTTTACAGAATAAGAAAGACATTAAAATCACAATACAACAAATCAAAACATAAATAATCATTATAAAATTTACATTAAAAGAGAAGAGTGCAGAATAAAAACCTTTCAGTCATATGTACAACTAAACAGAACCGTTTTAAGCCTGGATTTAAACATTATCAAAGTAGAGGCCTGTCTTACATCTTCAGGAAGACTGTTCCAGATTTTAGCTGCACAAAACTGAAACGCTGATTCCCCAAGTTTAGTCCTGACTCTGGGCACCAGCAGGAGGCCGGGACTAAATCAGGTCTAAACTTGGACTAAACCAGGACTACAGCAGGAGGCCTGTCCCTGAGGTCCTTAGAGTGTGAGATGGTTCATATGGCACCAACCAGTCGGAGACGTACTTTGGTGCTAGGCCATGGAGAGACTTGTACACAAGCAGAACTTAACAGACATAGTTCCACTGGTGGAAAGGCTACTGAATAAAAGTGGAGTTGCATGGATAGAAAAAACTACTCAAGTACTGCTGCAAAATATTACTCAAAGTACAATTTTTCATGTGTACTTTCTACTTTTACTAAAGTATTAGTTTGTTTTTATAACAGTTTAATCCACATTTTAAATCTTAAGTCTTTTAAACAAAACTTGATAAATTGGACTGAATTAAGTTGTGTTAAACTGTAAACCGCATATTCTCAGGGGACTACAACAGTTTATGGAAGATTCACCAAACTTCTAATTCCACAAGCTTGCCACATTAATCTCATTGTGGCAGTTAAATTCCACTATAGAATTCTATCCTGTCCAGATCAGTAAAACTGACAAAACTACAGGGATTATAGACTGATGCGATGTCATATGAACCCATTACAGTAAAGTGAGTATTTGTATATAGTTGTAGGTAGGTACAAAATCGTACCTCTGGTCAGATGCATCAGAGTCGCGTGGCTCGTACATGGAGTTATGAGGAAGTAATGGGACTGAAATGTGCTCCTCCTCTTCTTCCTCTTTCACACGTATCCTTTTAGCAGGGCTTTCATCAGACTCATGGTTGGCTCTGTTCACTGCGGTGGAGGACTGGATTTGCCCGATCTGCTCTAAAATGCTTGTACCTTTACTGATGCTTTTGTCAGTGGTTTGAATACCTGTACAAAAAAAACAAACAAAAAAACATTGTAGAAGTTAGTGTTGAAACTATGCTAAAATTTCAAACTCTATTTCAACACAAAGGAATTGACTCGATACTTGATACTCGATTATGATACCAGAATGAAGATGAAAAAAATAGAAAGTAATAGAATGTAATTTTCAACACAAAACTCTTGACTTTCTTTATGTTACCATGAGGTCTGATAACCATTCTGATAAAACTCAAAATGACACTAAAATTACTGCAGTACTGATAACTACTCAAATGAGTATCTAGTTTCGATATTAATTTTATGGTCGATTATGATTGATCTGATTCCCGACAACTTTTGACAACCCTAATAGAAGTATTAACTTTGTGGAAGTTATTTAAAAGAGACAAAAGAGTTAATTGCTAATACGTTAATAGTTAATAAAGACTTCCAGCAAATAAAACAGTGGCTATGTTTACATGCACACCAGAAATCTGATCATTATCTCATTTCTTCTCATTTATTCAAATATGTAAACAGGACAAGTATACAAAAAGAGCATACTAATGCGGCAAAGACAAAAATGAAAGAAAAAAAAATTAAGATTTAGATTTATTTAAAATTCATTGTACTTTATCTCCAAACAGTTACTCTAAAATTCACTGATTAACTTCCACATGCCACCAGGTGTTTTTATGATCAGATTACTGTTGTGCTGTAAACACACACAATCAGATCTAATTATTATGTTGTCTGATTAGAGTTATCTGAAATGTGTTTTGACTGTTTGTTGTATCAGTGTATACAGTGATGTTTAGTTTTGAAAATGTAAATAAAACCATACCTTTACTGCGGTGGTATCGCAATGTTCCGGCTGATAACTGTGTGCCAACTGACCTCTTGGCCGGGATGACCACAGGCTCCTCTGACCACTGACCAAAACAAATGCAACTGTTAGGATGTTGTAAAACCACTTAAACTTTTATGAGGTTTTACCCACGTGACACTGGTTTGCCCTCATCACTGGTTTACTCAGAGTTGTATTTTGAGTTGAGCTGCGAAACTAATTGGAATCGAATCAAAATCGCAGTTTGAATGAACGTGATTAGCAAATCGCAAAGGTTGCAGTTTCGTTATTCTTATTCTGCATAAAACTGCTAACCCTTTAGTTTAGATCTGTACAAACATGTTCTGAAATGTGATTCTTGTGTTCATTTGTCAGTTCAGATTTCAGTTTTTTTGTCAATTCTTCAGGATATGTTTAAAATGTGAATTTTAAACAGAATCCTATTATTAAAACATAATTCACAAATCTAATCCCAATTGTAATGCTTGTCAGAAAAATCAACATTTTCCCTGTTCAGGAACATTTAGAGTGATTCAAGCATGTTTGAGTAATCTTGCATTATTTTGCATGTAATGGTAGAGCACTCAGAAAATGTCTGTTTTCACTTACCCCCTATTCCCGCCCACAGCCCTGCACCAAGTTACAATTATTTCACAAATTAAGACTCCCAAGTCATACACTCACACGTAGACACCTCTCAGTCTTTAACACAGTTTAAGACTAGACTGAAAACCCACCTCTTCTCCCTGGCATTTAATACTAGCTAGACAGGATATCTTGGTGTTTTATTGTTCTTTTCCTATGTATCGTGTTATCTGTATATTTGTTTCGTTTTTTTACTTTTATGTGAAGCACTTTGGTCAGCTGTTTTAAATGTGCTATATAAATCAAATTGAACTGAATACACATAGGGCTAAAAATGATCAGTAGCCATTCTTCACAATTAAACACATTAATGACAATCCGCTGCTCGCTATGGTGAAACGTCATTAAGCGAGGGCAGGCTTATGCTGACTGAGAATATTCTTAAAAGTGCCGAGGTTTTGTAGTGCCAGTAAAATGTCTGTAAACTGTGGTGTGAGATCATGTGTTGTAACGATTAGATACTACATTTATTTGTTTATGTGCAAAGCCATGAATTTGAATAATCTGATCATTCAAGCTCTAGTCTGTCCTGTGAGGAGCTCTGTCAGATTCACCGGATTAAGATCTGGAGACACTGGCATTCATGTTTGTATACATTATAACGTGCAATGCATGTTTAATTATTTTTCTTTACTATTCACTATGAACCAGATATTCTGTGTTCTTAAGATTGAATAGACTTCTCAGTTCAGCAGTTTTGAACATTGGACCCATTTCTATTATTGACCCATTTTAGATCATCAAAGCAAAGCAATGAACAAAATGGAAAATGGTGATCTACTTATGTGGTGCCAGAAAAAAGCATAATATGTCTTCTTTAACAAGCGTCTAAGTATTCAGTCCATTCAGTAGTAATTGAGCCTGTGCTGCACATTTACAATAAGAATGATCATTTAACATTTGCCATAGTTGAACCTACCCATTCTGGTTTGATTAGCGGAGGAACGTCTTTTATTGTCGGGATAGCAGTGGATTTCAAACTCAGACGGCTTATTCGTCCGCTCTCGTATAAATCTTTGTTCATAAAGCAGTCGTCTGTGAAATGTCGAGCACAAACAAAGGCGTTTCTGGGAGATATTTCGCCGAAAACGAACTCGGACCATTTCTGTCGGATCGTCTCGTCATTCGGGAATTTAAACATAACGGATCCTCGACACCCAAAGGCACATTTTCTCCATCCAGACATTTTATCATAAAATTAGATAATGCTACGAAACAAAAACGAATCGGACGAGCGCCTAAAGAGATAACGAAAGTGATTTAATTTCAATCGAGCGCTCCTGAGTAGGCGTGTGTGTTTACTTCCGGGTTCAGTGCTCCGTTCCGGTTACGTAGGGATGTGGGCGGAGATATAAATATAAACCAATTAAATTATTATTTATTTTTATTTTATAGTTTAATTAAAAATATAATTGGCGATTACTGGCGACTTTATTTTATCAGCAATGATTTTCGATACTTTGATAAAACATTTAAGCCTACATGACAAATTTTATTTATTTATTTAACCTCAATTTTACCTAGCAACACAGGTTAAGAACAAATAAAAGGCAACATTAAGAACAAATAAAAGGCAAGATTTCACAAATAACAAATATTTGGCATATTTGCCCAGCAATCATGAAATGTATTAAACTATTACACTTAGGTGTGCCTCTGCCTGGGATCCAGAATACACAATTCTCCAATACTTAGTTTGCGAAGATGTGATATCTGTATACAAAATACACATATATCATTCTGGATTTGCCAGGCAAGTGTACCCCAGTAGTTTGAGGCAAAGGGCAACAATAAGACCAGAAAATGGGTGTGTGGAGTAATCAGAAAATATACATACTTATTAACAATATTCATTACTAATTCATAAGCAGTACTTTATCTATAGCGCATTGCATACTATTAATATCATTTGAGTAGTGAGTGAGTTAATAGAGTTTGATATATCTTTTAGCCCAGGAATTCTTCACCTTTTTGACCTTGTGGCCCAACTTTTTCAACAGACCCACATAGTAACCTGGAGCTTATTCATTTATTAAATGTATGATATTTTTGTGCAGTCTTCAAACAGGTGCTCACAGAGGTTTTTATCCTGTTACAATCATTCTAAAAGAAGTTTGCTTTAAATTAATTAGACTATGTGAAAGTGCCAGTGAGGGCCATTAGGGCAAATAAAGGGCCATACAGGACAAAAACAAAAATAGGATTACTCAAAAACAACTCTTAAATCTGTTTATCTTAATATGTCTTCAAAGCTGCAAGTCTCAATGTATTTGATCAATATTGTTATGTTTTTGTATCTAGGTTCGAGAGCTGGAGGAGGAGCTGGAGGAGGAGAAGAAACAGAGAAATCAGGCTTCTGCAGCAAAGAAGAAACTGGAGTCAGAGCTGAGGAGCGCCGAGGAGCAGCTGGAGGTGGTCACCAGGGGGCGTGAGGAGGCTGCCAAACAGTTCAGGAAGATACAGGTAAGACAATCGTCACACTTCAGCGAATTCACAGGTTAGCACTTGTAAGGCTGCTTAAAGAAATATCCCCAAGAGTCAAAATAATATAAACTACATATTCTTTACTTATTTAGATTGCTGTAATTTATTTGGTGTAAGTCTATATGTAGTGATTTTTTTTTTAAGTTATAATGACTTAAAATGACGATTAAGTGCATCTTTTCTACGCCGCTAGCAAATTGTTATTCCTGAAATAAATATTAAAAATTATATATATATACTGAAGTAAGTAAAATACTATATCTAAAAACGACGGCCAAAAAGCAACAATATCTAACTTTCAGGAAGTGGAAATAGAAAGCCAAAACCATACCGAACATTCTCCATGGAGACAGATATGTTTTATGCCATACTGTGGAATATTATAGCCAAAGGAACAACATTTCCATGGAAACAAGCAGGAATAGGCCAAATAAGAGTCAGGTTTGTGGAGATGCAAGTCAGTAAGAACTTTTTTCAGTGCAATAAAAACAACCAAAATGACAACAAACATGCTTTTATTTTAGTATATGCTATTGGCTAAAAAGTTACATAGTGGGGCTTTAAAAATGCATTATTGTTTCAGGGCCAGTTGAAGGACCTGCAGAGGGAGCTGGAGGAGTCGGCCGCAGCCCACAGAGAAGTGTCATGTTCAGCTCGAGAATCAGAGAGAAGACTGAAGACTGCAGAGGCCGAGCTCACACAACTGCATGAGGTCTGAACCGGGACTAGACCAGGTCTAAACCAGGTCTGAACCAGGACTGGACCAGGTCTAAACTAGGTCTGAACTAGGACTAGACCAGGCACTAGAACCCCCACCCACACCATTGTGTTATTCTCTCATTAGTTATTTTGTTATTTCCTAACAATTTACAATTTACAGACAAAGTAGGTTTTTCATGTTTCCTTTATTTTGATGTAATGTTGATTCGGGTGGATTGACACTTGCACATAGACCACACCACCTCAAAATTGGGACTAAACTGGGAGTAAATTCAGAACAAATCCTGATTAGACCAGGGTTAAACCAGGACTAAAACAGGACTAGAACAGGACTAAACTGGGCTCAAACCAGGACCTATCAAGAACAAGTGTGAACTCACCCTTATAAACTCTTCTTTTGGAGTCTGTGTATATTCTACATCACATTTGTTTTATTACTAAATTAGTTGAGAATTTCAAGAATTGATACATTTCTATTGATCCCTAAAACCAGGACAAAACCAGCTCTTAACAAAGCCTATTAAATCACTATACAAGCCTTTTGTGTTTCTAATTCGTTCGCACTTTTCAGATGCTCTCCGTGGCTGAACGAGCTCGGAAGCAAGCAGAGGGAGAGAGGGATGAGCTGCAGGAAGAGCTGGCCTCCAGCTCCTCTGGAAAGTGAGGAAACTGTTTGGATTATTTACTTAAAGAGGGGGTATTTTACTTCTGTGGGGTATTAGCTGCTAACACATAACATATTTAGATGTTACCTTTTATTGTTTTGAAAATACTATATTCGCTGAAAACAACCTGTTTTTTGTTTTTTTTTGATGCTCTGAATCTCCCCTCCCTTTGCTCCCTGCGCTACTCACTCCCCACTACCATAACACAATCAGCTGCATCCCGCTAATGAAACTGCTGCACATCGCATCAGGTTTGTGAAGTTGCAGGGAACAGTTTTGTATCATGTTTTTGTGTATTTATGGAGAATTGTCATGGGTGACCTAGGCTTGTGGGAGGAGCACTGGACAGAATCTTACAGCTAACCATAAGGAGGATTTGAATAGGTCCCAGGACAGATTGCCAAATTTCTCAAACATGCATGGATGACATCTAAAACCTCTTCAGGCATGTTTTTGATGAGGAAACAAAGTTTTAACATGGTACAAGACTAAAAAGAACATTGATTTAGCATAATACCCCCTCTGCTTGTCTTTATGAAGATCTTATTGCTTTGCCTGGAATGTTTCACAGTATGGCATTTAACTTATCTTCATGGAAACTAGGTCTCCATGATACAGGTCTGGGGACAGGCGAGCGCACTCACAGTAAAAATAAATGTTTTTCAATGTTCTCTTGATCTGTAAATCACCTGTAATTGAATAAATGCAAGATAGATAAGTTTAATGTCATACTGTGAAACACTCTAGGAAAACCAATAACATTTCTATGGAAACAAGCAAGTGACTGACCCCCCGCCAGAAAAGTTACATAGTGCACCTTTATGTGGAATTCTGAATATAAGGGAAAAAAGTGCTCTCCTTATTGCCTTATTAAACCTGTGTGTATTGGATTTGTTGACAGGTCTGTGTTTGGTGACGAGAAGCGGCGTTTGGAGAGTCGGATCTCTCAGCTCGAGGAGGAACTGGAGGAGGAGCAGAACAATGTGGAGAGTCTGAACGAAAGACTGCGCAAAACACAACAACTGGTACAATACTTTCTTGAAACATTTAAATTCTTATTATTTGAAATGTTGAAACTCTGTGGGGGAAATTAGTAGGAAATTGTCTTCCATAACCTTTGTGGGCTTTGACAGTTGAGCTGCTTGACCTAAAATCTAAAATCAGTTCTGCCTTATTGAGCACAATTCATTACAAATCCCTGTCTTTATGTGACAAATAAATCCTACTGTCCAACTGTCCACTCTAGTGTTTTCTCCTCTCTGACCTCTGACCTGTGTTGTGTCTCAGGTGGAGCAGCTCGGAGCAGACCTGGCCTCAGAGCGTCTCTCGTCTCAGGGGAGAGAGTCATCACGGCAACAGCTGGACAAACAGAACAGAGAGCTGAGGGCGCGACTGCAGGAGCTGGAGGGACAGGGCCGCTCCAAACTCAAGGCCTCTGTCGCTGCCCTCGAGGCCAAACTCAGAGATGCACAGGAGCAGCTGGAGGCAGAGAGCAGGTGGGACACTGTGTCAGGGTGGTTAGCACTCTTCCATAATAAGAAAGGCCTGAGTCTAATTTGTTGTGTGACGGGGTGCTGAAAGATCTAATCTATCTAATAATGAACTGAAAAGACCTGCTTTAGTTGCAAAACTAAACGAGTCTATCACCCAGACACACGTTTTATATGCAAAACATCATTAGGTTTGGCACACAGCATGCTATCACCTATTGATTTCAGCCCACAAAGGCAAACAGTTTGAGCTCCTCTGATTAGGGCCTTTCTGTGTGGAGTGTGCCTGTCTCCACCAGGTGCTCCTGCTGTAGTAGTACAAAGAAGACATGCGGTTTAACCTGCTTTCCTCTACATTTCAGGGAGCGTCAGAACAATGGCAAGAGCCTCCGTCAGAAAGAGAAGAAACTCAAAGACCTCAGTGTTCATATGGAGGATGAGAGGAAGCAGGCGCAGCAGTACAAGGACCAGGTACAGGACTGGACCTATTTCATTTACAGTGATGTCGAGGCACCTGCAGCTGCAGAACATGTACTATGCACTGGCCTGACTAAGCCAGACTTTTTCACTGATGTATGGGCCAGAAAACATTTAACAGTTTTGTTCAGGCCCATGAGAGATTGAGCATAAACCAGGTCAAAATATCTGCGTTTTGGAAAAGCAACAATTTAATATTAAGACAATCCTTTGAATGTGACTTACTCTAAAATAAGTGTTATTAATATTGTCTATGTGCATATGTGCAGGCGGAGAAGGGAGCGGTGCGTGTGAAGCAGCTGAAGCTGCAGCTGGAAGAGGCGGAGGAGGAGGCCCAGCGCGCGGCAGCCGTTCGGAGGAAACTACAGAGAGAGCTGGAGGAAGCTAACGAAGCTAACGAAGCTCTGAGCCAAGAGGTGTCTGCACTCAGGGGCAAACTCAGGTGTGTATGTCAGGGCTGCAAGATTTATCTGTATCAAAATCACAATTCACAAATTCAAAACGTAAAACTTGGTGGCATCTTAAGTATCTTTGGTAATGATTGACTAAATTAAACCTATAAAAATATGTATTAAAGCTGCAAGATAAAGACCAATGTGAGTTGGTAGAGTTAATATTCACCTGACATGATTCAAATCTGGCTCACATTAAAGTGCACCAGTTTAAGTTCATATGTATATGTGTACAGATAAAGTGCACATGTATATGTGTGTGTGTGTGTGTG
>JACM01001268.1:0-10127 GCA_000787095.1 Periophthalmodon schlosseri | reverse complement strand
CATACATATACATATACATACACATACCCCACGAGAGGGTTCTGGTACTGACTGTTCATTTTTTTTAGCCCTATGAGCTGTATGCCTGTGTGGACCACTATGGAGAACTTGGATATGGACATTACATTGCAAGAATCAGGTCCAAGGAAGAGGGGAGATGGTATATTTTTGACGACATTTCAGTGGTAAGTTCAAAGATTTGCTGTTTTTTGAAAATACTTAATCATAATATTTTTACATCTTTTCATAGATTCCTCATAATTTCCTGGAACATCCTACAGAGAAGTACATTTGATAAGCACAAAGTAGAACCAACACTGATACAGAGAAAGTACAGTATGACTTTATATTTAAACTGGTCTCTCTCTGTATTCAGACCAGACCATGTCTTTATATAAAAACTTAAATTTATGAATACTTTGGCATTGCTTTTGTTGTAAATCCAGAGCATTCCACAGCTTCACCCCACATACAGTCACACAAAAACTTTTACGAATGGTTCAAACATTAGGCAGTATAAAATTTCCACAACCTCTCAAATTGTAAGTTATTTAAGAGCAAAACACTTTTGCACGTTACATAATAACTTATTAAAGGCTTTGAATAAGATAATTACAGTATAATATTTTACAAGTCGGGAAATTTTAATAATTTGACTGGATGAAAAAGATTGTGAGTATGATCTAGAAAACCAACCTTGTGAATGATCGGCACTGCTCGTTTTTGCAATAAGAATAATGGCTTAGTTGAGCATTGGTAATTGTTTCCCCATATTTCAACACAATACGTGAAATAAGGGAGAATAAGTGAGCAGTATAATGTACGGAGTGCATTGTGATCAAGATATTGTTTTGCTTTGCTTATAATTGAAAGGCTCTTGGCTATTTTAGTTTTTATATGCCAGATGTGGGCTTTCCATGATAATTTGTTGTTCATAATTACTCCTAGGAATTTATTCTCCAACACATTTTCAATTTGTACACCCTCAATATTTATTTGTAATTTTGGGTTGGTTTTATGGTCACCAAAGGTCATTACTTTGGTTTTACTTAATTTACTTGTGTGATACTTGTGTATCACAATATCAATGTGATACTTGTGATACTTGTGTTGCTGGGTATCAGACAGAAACAAAAAACACTGATATCGCTCATCGCTACTGAAAATGTTGCATATAGTTTACTCTGCCATTTTTTTCTTCTCCAAAATTAATACCCATCTGCAAGATGTTGATAAGAGTTAGCCAATTCTTGTTTCTTCCGCCATTGTTCACCCTCACCATTTCCTGCAACAGGTGCAGATGAAGGTTTCACCCTGGGGGATTCATTGTAGATCATGTGATCATGCACTATGGCAGGGATGTGCATTAGCGGGGTCAAACCTAATGACATTTTGCACATAAAAATGTTCTTCCCCTCGAGGGCCAAATTAGACTCCTTGGAGGCCCAAGTCTGGCCCGTGGGTCCCACTTTGGGCACCCTGCATTATGGTATCTATATCTATATATAATCTTTACTGTTGTGTTTTTCCCCTCTAATTCTATTAGGTTTTCTATATAAAAACTGTATTTTTTGTGCCACAGCTATTTTATCGCATAAATATTACAAAACAAAATACAACTGATTATGGAAAATTAGAAAAAAGCTGACACAATGTAAGAATGTGGTACAATAATAAGTTCTAACTGTCCATTCCAATCCTCCATGTCAGCATTACCTGGTCTGCGACCCTGTAGATGTCGTTCTTGCTGCTGCAGTCACAGACATAAGAGTGGACCCGCACAGCTCCATTCTCCTGGGCTAGTACGGCCGTCTGCTTCAGGCCATCCTGGTTGATGTCCCACAGCACCAGCACAGTCTGGTGAGAGGCGAATTCCCGTGCCATCAGCCGCCCGATGCCACTGCCCGCCCCGGTGATCAGCACCACCTCGCCCCTGATGCTCTTCTTCCTCTGCGGGATCAACAGGTGGATCAACCACTCAATGTTAAACCACAGCGACAGCAACAGCACCTGGACAGTCTCCAGGAGGAAGTTCATGGCGAACCTGAAGACAAATATCAATCTTATATGAATAAGTAGGGAAGTTAGATTAATCTCAATCCAAACAAAATTATAATTAACAAACAACATTTCTGTCTTATGTGGTGTATTTAGCTCCATTCACCTGTAATGTCACATAGCCATTTTCAACAATTAATAAATTAAAATCTACTGCTTGTTACTAGGGCTAGGCAATAAGTGTTTTTAATAATCAAAATTTTGAAAAATTCCAAAATCATAGAAACTAAGGATTATTATGAAACAACTGACATTGTTAAAACTATTAAAATTAGATTACATACCTATACAAATGTAATTGAAAGCATTTCTTATAAAGTATAAATGACTTTTATAGTAATAGACAGCTCTCAATTCTACTTTTTGATAATCACAGATACTTTTATGTTTGAGAAATTTTTTAAACCTTAAGAAAGAAGTACATAATCTCAATTCATCATTTAGTTAATTTCATAACTTTACACCAATAACTGAAACACATCTTGATCTAACATTAACTTAATTATTTAACACTTACTTTAGCATATTCAAAATAGTGTAAACCTCTTAAATTATAACAACCAACTTTTAGTTTAAAGAAATTCTGTATGCTTTTCGGAATTGTATTATTTTTAATTCTATAAAGAATCTCTAATGTTTTAATATTATAGTATTATATTAACTGTAATGACCTGATATTTTGTGTTTAGTTCAGAACTGAACTTTTGTTGTTCTTTGTCTATGTGGTGTTGTTAATGTAACTGCTTTTGTATGTGATACTTGGTTGCTATGCCAACAAGTTGATGTGGAGATTCTATTCATCAATTACTGGGTTTTTGGGAGTTGGAACTGCTGTTATTTTGGCATGGGTTATGGCCTACAGTAGCATTGTGTTCAGAAAATAAACACCCAGAAGAAATTCAGCGTGTTTCCTTACACATTACACAGGGATGGGTGATTTTGCCTGAAAAAAAAAAAAAAAAAAAAAAAAAAAAGATAATTTGTTATAATATAATTGTATAATTGTTTAAGGTGTGCATATCACAGTACGACTCAGATCTGCCTCACTATTTAAAAGATACAGTTGAAACCAGAAGTTCATCTGCTCAACTAATTATGGGAATGGGAATTATGGGAATCATGGGAATGTCTAGTCATCATAGCGCTCAGGGAGGAGACGGGTTCTGTGTCCCAGAGATAAACGTGCTTTGGTCTGAAGTGTGCAGATCAACCCAAGAACAAACGCAAAAGACCTTGTAAAAATGCTGGATGAAGCTGGTATGAGTGTGTCATTATCCACAGTGAAACAAGTACTGTACTGACATGTGCTAGAAGGCCACCCTGCCAGGAAGAATCCATTACTCCAAAAGAAACATAAAAAGCTAGATTACAATTTGCAAATGCACACAGGAACAAATACCTTAATTTTTGGAGACATGTCCTGTGGTCTAACCAAACTAAAATTGAAGTGGTTGGTCATAATGAGCATCGTTAGATTTGGAGGAAAAAGGGAGAAGCTTGCAAGCCTTGTGAACACCATCCCAACTGTGAAATACGGGGATGGCAGCATCATGTTGTGGGGTTTTCCTGCAGGAGAGACTGGTGCACTTCACAGAATAGATGGCATCATGAGGAAAGAACATTATGTGGAAATACTGAAGCAACATCTCAGGAAGTTAAAGCTTGGGCACAAATGGGTCTTCCAAATGGACAATCAACTGAAGCATAGTGCCAAACTGTTATCCAAAATTACTGCAAACTTTTGTGAGAAGCTTGTGGAAGGATATCTAAAACATTTGACCCAAGTCATACAGTTTAAAGGCAATGGTATCAAATACTAATGAAATGTATGTAAACATATGACTATGAAAAAGTAATGAAAAAAATGTCTCTCATTATTCTGTCATTTAGCACATAGAAATATTTTTTGGTAATCCTCATTGACCTAAAACAGGCAAAGTTCATGCCAGACAGTGAGAAAAAAAGCGCATGTGTCTTTTTATATAGTGTATGTAAACTTCTGGTTTCAACTGTGCGACCTTAAAATTCTGCTCTCTGTGACTGCAGTGAGCAGCCTTTCTTGTATTTCCAGTGCAGGAAAGTGGGGGAAATAAAATTAAATTTTCTTCCAAACAAATTGATTTGAACTTAGAATTCGATTTAAATGTTTTTTTGCTCAACCCTACCAGAACGCTACATTGGTGTCAGAAGTGACAAGAGGACACTGACTTCACTCCACACGTTGAAATGGCCCCTGCTTGTTTCATTAAAACCCCATGGTATGACGAAAAGGCTGATTCCTCTTCTGCCCTTCACAAAAATGAAGAAAATAACATCCAAACAGTACATCATAAAGTCAGAATATGTCCAAATCTTGAGCTCTGCTCCACGTTTTCCACATTGCTCCATACCTCCTGCACATTGCACGTGTTAAAAAGTGATATCCTTTTTTCTTGTAGACAGCACTGTTTGAGCACCAACACATTTCTGGCGTGATGATGAGTTCATTTATTTATTATTTATTTTATCATTTACTTATTTATTAAAATTAAAAGAAAGCTATTTTAACAGCAAAACGGAGGTTTAATATCTGTCAAATATATTTAATGGAGCAAATTATTGGCTGCAGTGAATATAAAACTTTGCATATTCCAGAGGGGATTTTTTTAAAAACAGACAATATTGAAGGGGACACCGTCACACTACTTCAATACCACAGTATATGACATTATCTTCATATCGCCCAACCCTATTTGGTACACTCATTCCTTATGTGACCCTGAGCACAAAATTCTATGAGTACCAGACCCTATCTCCAACGTGAAGGCAGCCATTTTGAATCAAAATATGCAGATGTCCAAAATCTAGACCTCGACAAACTTGTCCTAGGGTTTAAATCCGATGGACTCCAAACTGAGGCAGCATCATCAGGCCATATCTGGGATCAAAAGTTGTTAAAAGAATTTGCATAAGTCTCAGGATGTGGTCATAACGAGCTCTTAACAACACAACTATTTTGAAAGTATAAAGTTCTTTGTAACATTTGCAAAATGTGTCGGATTCATAGACCCACGGTAGCATTTATGTATTTGATGATCTGGACATAATGATATGTGAATTAAACCTCTACCTTCAAAAACAGCTCTCCAGTGCCCCCAGCAAAGTCATAATGGGACAGATCAAATTAGTTTGTCATAGACTGAAATTTGGTACACGCACCCTTTATGTGACCCTAAGCAAAAAAGTCTATGGGGACCACATCATATCCCTGATGTAAAGGCAGCCATTTAGAAATACAGATGTCCAAAATCTAGCCCTTGTGTTTTAACAAACTTGTCCTAGGCTTTTTATCTGACAGACTCCAAACTGAGGCAGTATCATCAGGACATATCTGGGGTCAAAACTTGTTTAAAAACTTCATATAAGTCATAATGAGCTCTTAACAATGCTGCTATTTTGAAAGTATAGAAATTCCTGTAACTTTTGCCAGCACCATCAGATACAGATGAACCCAAAGTAGCATTTGTGTATTTTGATGACGTGGATAAAATGATGCGTGGATTAAAATTCTATCTTTAAAAATGTCTCTCCAGCACCCCCTGCAAAGTTAAAAGGGTTGGAAATATTTATTTTTAACGTGACACCAGAAATATTGAATGACATGTCAAGCCAGGGTTGATAGGCAGCCCTCTCACTGGAGCTTGCTCTTCCGCGGTCGCAAGGGTTGCGAGGGCCCTTTATCACTGCTTGCAGTTTTAATTATATATTTGTATTCTTCCTGCAAAGCCTGCGCCCATTCATGACTACCAGTCAAAGTTTGGACACACTTTTTCATTTATGTATATATTTATTTATTTTTATTTACATTGTAGATTCTCATTGAAGGCATCAAAACTGAACAAGTATGGAATGTAGTAAAAAAATTTAATAAACTTACCTCAAAATAACTCAAAACTTGTTTTAGATTTTTATTTTTATTTTTTAAATAGCTACTCTTTGCTTTGATCACTGCTTTAGACACTTGGCATTTCTTGACCTTAACATGACAGACATGTGAAGTAAAACCTATTTCAGGTGACTCTTTCAAAAAGATGATTGAGAGAAGGCCATGGGTTTGTGGTGCTGCCGACAAAGCAAATGGTCCTACTTAGAGGAATTTGAATTAAAATATATAAAAAATATAAAAAATAAAATAAAATAAAAAAGTTTAATTGAGTTTGTTGTTACACAATTCCATATATCTTGCATCATATATTTGATGTCTTCTGTATGTATATAAAGTGTAGAAAGTAGTAAACAAATAAATAAATCATTGAATGAGAAGGTGTGTCCAAACTTTTGACTGATAGTACAGTATATGGTCGTCTGAAGCATAAAATCCCTCCCCTCAGCCATAGACTGCTTTGCTTAGCCTTTGTTGTGCCTTTTTTGTGACCAGTGAGAATGATTCAATTACTAAAACTGTTGAAAAATATTTCAAAGGTTTAGTAGTGTATTATTTCAGCTACTATGGTCACGATACTAAAGTTTCAAACTCAATTTCAATACTAAGGATTAGACTTGATACTCAATAATAATTCCGATAACACAATAATAATGTACACCTTTATTTAGATAACAGAATGTCATTTTCAACATTAAATCATAGTACTTTCTTTTATATTACCATGTGGCCTCATATCTGTGTTCCTCAGTCTTCCAGGTAGGTTCCATAGTGGTCCATGGGCGTATACTAGTCTATGTGGTGTTATACTTGTTCTGATACAGCTCAAAATCATTCTAAAGCTATTCAGGAAAGGTTCATTTCTGAATATTACTTTTTTTAGTTTTGATACTTGCTCAAATGTTCGATATTAGTTTGATTACTATCTGATTTTTGATACTTTTGACAACCCTAGTTTCAGCTAGGGTAGCTCATGTCCATGGCCCACTATGGAACCTACCTGTACAATTGAGGGATTACATAGACATACGGTCACATGGTAGTAAAGAGTGTTTTTAATTATCACTGTGATATCTGAATCAGTATTGAGTATCGAGTCTATTCCTTAGAAATGAAATTGAGTTTTACATTTTTTACTATTGTGACAACACTAGTTTCAATTCTTCTAAATAAGCAGGAGAGGATGAACATTCACCAAAGCTCTGAAGCATGAAGCAACTGCTCTGGAGCTCCTCTTTCTGTGACACTAACAGAGGGCAGCCCTGCCCCACACCCGGTGTAAAGGCCTACAGACAAGCACCAACAGACAGCCTTCAGAGTCCTGCCTATGGAAGCCACAAGGTTAGGAGAGTGCAATCCTACTGTCGTGGGGACATATCAACAACATATTGCAAAATGAGCAAAGGGTTATCTGCTTATGTTGCCTTTGTCCTAGAGAAAGCTAGTGATTAGGCTGCCTTACACAATCAGACACTTTGCACTTACTAGTGTCTTGATACACAAATATTTTATGGCTGTAACTAAAGATTATTTTAGTAGTTGACTAGTTGGCCATTATTTTTTCGAATGATTATTTCTATTGAGACTTTTAAAATACATTATTGACCAAATAAGAGTTGAAATATGGTGACTGAAAGAATCTAAATAGAGGATACTTACGAATAGGCTACATGTTTACTCTTGATGGAATAATGTGACTGGCTTTGTTATAAAAGCACACACACAGCGGTTTGTTGAGACAGCAGCATATCCTGGAAGTGGAGTTTTCAGTTGTGTTTTTGTGTCTGGGGGCAACAAGACAAGGGAGTGTCTCATGCTCAATAATTCTAATAGAATCTCAATCATAAACCCGAACAGCAGACAATAAAGTTGATTATCTCTGTGGCTGAAAAGTAATTAACAGTTTAGGACAATGTAAGTTTATGTGGACCTTAGTATAACAGCACCTCAATGACTGGAAACTAATTTAACTAGGAAACCTGAAACCATTTACGCACAAAGATGTTTTTACGCACTAACTGAGGAGTTGGGCCAGTTGCACTTTGCTGTGGCCTCTCTAGCCTCTACCTATCTCTCACGCATCTCTCTCCAAGGCGGCTGAAGCCCAATCCTTAAGTAGCCTCCCAATGTTTCCGCCTGGATCTCGGACTAAACAAACTTTGACATTCGCGGATAAACCTACCTGTGTCGGTGATGAGGCGGGACCCAATGGAGTGTGGCGTACGAAGCAGACTGGATGTTCGAAAAGGCGCGGAGACGTTTTCCGTAGCCCGCAGCGGTCAAAAACTGAAGTAGGACGTCTTTGACGGAGTACTCCGAGCTGTCGTAGGAAACCCCACACACAGCATGTGATCACCCGACATAATATGCTTCTGCGCGAAGCATTCTGGGATCAGCAGTCTTTTTCTTGTGTTTGTTATGCTGTTTGCAGGCAAACGCAGCTGTGGTCCGACTGTAACAAGAAAAAGCAGGGATCTATACGTGACAGTGTCCGTCTTATTGAATTCAACATTGTAGTCTATAAAAAAATGTACATGCCCATCATCTCTTGCAGTTTTCATGTTGTCTTATTGTGCAGTGATCTGTCTAAAATTAAGCGACAACTGTGTAGGCTAGATGGTAAGCTACCACACTGGGATAGGGTTTTTGTTAGATAGATTATGATAGCCAGAGGTGGGTAGAGTAGCCAAAAAAGAGTAACGTTATTTCAAAATAATATTACTCAAATAGAAGTAAGTAGTGGTCCAAGAAATTACTCAAGAGTAAAAAAGTATTTGGAAAAACTACTACTCAAGTAAGTTAAACAGCCAGGAAGTAGAATGATTTATAATTTTATGTTAATGTAATCTGAAGGACAAAACATTAGATAATGCACAAAATGTGATATTTTCAAAGGTTAGATACAAAAATAAGAAAATTAAATCATATCTGAAGGAGTGGTGCAAGAAAAATAAATGTTCAATTAATTTAATATTGTCGACATAAATGTAACCTGGATAAAAATGTGTTGTTGGGACAAGCATACTTCATAGTTTTAAAATGGTTAAAAAAAACAATACATTTTATTTCATTATTCATTAAAATACAAAAGCTAAAAAGGGATAAAATATATTAATATTTTATTTACAATATTGTACAAGAGGTAAAATGTTTTTCTTGTTCACGTAGAGTATGTGAGTTCTCATGGGAAGACGTGCAGAGAGTTTAAGAGAAATCCAGTTGAGATGCCTGGGAACACACAGCTTAAGCTCTCTCGTTTTTGTAACTTTATAATGATTTAAGCCATGGTTTGTCATTAAAATAATACAAGTGTGTGATTTGTGATAAAAGACTGTAGTTTCAACGCAAAGCTTGCAGACTGTGCATTTACCGCTTATTTGCTATACCACGGTCAGTGAGAATTCCAATGTCTAACTGCCGCCTGTTAATTCTGTAGTAGTCCGGCAACAGCTAAATCACATTCTATGTCTGTAACATCACGCAATTTGCTGTAGGCCCCACCTCCTCTGTGTGTAACGTTGCATGTTTCGTATCAATCAAACAATCAAACTTTATTTATAAAGCACTTTTCATACATAGAATGTCTTTACATAGACAATTAAAAGTATTCCCTCACACCTACATATATACATATATACATATACAGTATATATCTCTGAAAGTCTCCTAGAAGATGTGAGTGCAGCATTTGAGCGATCCCTCCCTCAACCATCACAGAAACCAAGGAGCTGATATACACTTCAGCAGCAGTAATCCTAGAGATGCTTGGCTATAAGAGCAACCATGGGAGCCATGAGAAACAATACCCACCATGGAAACAACGGTTAGAGGCTAAAATCAAGGCAGTGTGGAGAGAAGTGAGTCAACTCAGAGGCCCAGAGAGGGGCAATGAAAAAACAAGTACATACCCAACTGCCAAACAAAGGCTCCAAGCCTTGGTCAGCCGCCTAAAGAGGTACACGCGAGATAATGAAACCAGATGAATAAATCATCTGTTCACAACACAACCGGCGAAAGTGTACGCTCAATGGCAGGGTAATAACACCAGAGCAGACCCACCAAGGCTGGAAACTGAACAGTACTGGAAAGGCATATGAGAGAAGGAGGCATCATATAACAACGATGCCCAGTGGCTGGTGGCTCTGAG
>KN485306.1:51504-71149 GCA_000787095.1 Periophthalmodon schlosseri | reverse complement strand
AATCAGACAATGTGATTTTCTGGATTTATAGTCCAGTTGAAGTGAACCTTTGATGAAAATTACAGGCCTCTCTCATCTTTTTAAGTGGGAGAACCTGCACAATTGGTGGCTGACTAAATGCTTTTTTGCCCCACTGTAAATACCAAAAAATACCAAATCTACAGCTCGCTCACGTCTCCTTTCTGCTGTTGTCCCATAGAAATCCTCATGATCTAAATAAAATGAATGAGCGCATTAGTACACGTCCCAGTCCTTAGAACTCACCTCACGCGGTCTTTTCTTGGAAACGTTGTTGAAATGTTTCTGACACCCAAGGGTGCTTCCTCCGAGATTAAAGAGCCCATCGTATTAACTGCTCAGTGAAGCTAACAAAGAGACCATTGAGTTAGAATCTAAGTAAATGCACAGATAAAATGAGAATAGAACAGAGCTTTCAACACTTTTACAAATACTTAGTGTATACTGTGTACTGCTTCATTCACAGACAGGTTAGCTAAGGTAAGTGTGGTGTTTGAAAACAAGTTGAATACAATTTAAAATAACTACACCTTAATTAACCTTAAATCAGTTCTATTCTGCAAAGTCAACTTGTCAGAGCTTTTTACCATGTTCTAGTTGTTTCTTCTCATTGAGCGTCTGAAGTTGTATTTGGAGTGATTCATGTTTGAGTAATCTTTCACCGCTTATTTTCAAGATGTCATTGCTCAGATCTGCCCCCGTTTTTACCCCCACCAGTACACATGATATGTGTATGACGATATGACGATATTGAAATGTGGTGTCACGATTATCATGGCCAAAATAATTGCGATTAACGATTATATCACGATAATGATTAAAGTTGCTGACAGTTTAAAAATGTTCTGGATATGAGTAATTTTAATTTGAATATTATGAATAAGTTCCATATTTAAACAGCTGTTATCGAACTATACTTGGTTATAAGTGAACACAGCAGTGATCTAGAAGAAAACATCAGGGAGAAGTAGGTTTGTTCTGCACGTTCTGGAGACGTAATGTTCTTTTATTAAGTCGTTTCAGATGAATATTGTGATTTAAAATGTAAAAATTATAATATAATGATCCACAGGTGTGTTACAACTTTGTTAAAAGTTCAAAAAGTCAGTTTTGCAGAATATGGGGCTGTTATTCATGCAAATGCAGATTTTGTTTTTATTAAATGTAATCTGGTTCTCTTTATTCACAGATGACATTGGAGCTCATATGAGAGAGAAGAGAGGGGGAGAGAGGGAAGGAGGGAGAAAGAAGGAGGAGAGGAGGCTTATCTGGTGGCCAAGGGGCTGATGCCGCAGGTGAGAGAGAGAAGAGAGGGGGAGAGAGGGAAGGAGGGAGAAAGAAGGAGGAGAGGAGGCTTATCTGGTGGCCAAGGGGCTGATGCCGCAGGTGAGAGAGAGAAGAGAGGGGGAGAGAGGGAAGGAGGGAGAAAGAAGGAGGAGAGGAGGCTTATCTGGTGGCCAAGGGGCTGATGCCGCAGGTGAGAGAGAAAAGAGAGGGGGAGAGAGGGAAGGAGGGACCAAGAGATTGAGGAGAGAGAGAGGAGAAAAGGATGGAGAAGGTTAGAGAGAAGGAGAGAGAGAGGCAGAGGAGGCCTACCTGGTGTCCAAGGCGCTAATGCCACAGGTGAGAGAGACAGGAAGAGTGGCAGATGGGAGAAAGATGGAGGGAGAGACAGGAGGGGATAGAGAGGGGGAGGGGCAAATAAACTAAACCAAGTCTGCAACTAAAATGGATTAATCTGTCTGTGATTTATTTTGACTAACTGAATAGTCACTAGTTCACAAATGCCTGTGAATATGAGATTCTGACTCAGTTTCACCCAGAAGAAGCTAAAGTTCCTCCATCTCTGAGTTGTAAAATCTCTCGTTGCACACGGCACGTTTTGGAGTCTAGATAACTCCATTAGTTTATATATCCATTAGCTGTTTTGCTGTGAACTAAAATTACAATGAGTCTCCCAAAGTTGTAATGCATTGATTGATTTTAAAACACATGGACAGAGGAGTGTTGGAAAGGTGAGACAGATGTTGACCAGGGAACTGCAAGCTCACTTTCTGTCAAACATAATTATTCAAACCAAAAACGATTCATTCACTTGTTAAGGTCATTCTGGCCTCTTTAAACTGCTGACTCAACTAAACCTGGTTCAGTGTTTACTTTAGACAAGTCCAGACTGAGAACTAAGTGAACACAGCAACGCATTTTTCCCTTTTAAGTTAACCTTATAGTTATCCATATGACCCTCTCCTCCTCCTCTGCTCCATCTGACCCTCCTTTCTGCATCCTCTGCTCCATCTGACCCTCTCCTCTGCTTCCTCTGCCCCATCTGTCCCTCTCCTCTGCATCCTCTACTCCATCTGACCCATTCCTCTGCATTTTCTGCTCCATCTGAACCCCTCCTTTGCATCCTCTATCCCATCTGACCTTCTCCTCTGCATCCTCTGCCCCATTTGACGCTCTCCTCTGCATCCTCTGCTAAAAGTATAAATTTCTTCTTTGTAAGGTCATTCCTGGTAAGAAATACGCGACCCGAGTGGCTCCAAACCACCTGAACGTTTACATAAATTTGGCGAATTTGATCCGAGCGAACGAGTCTCGTCTGGAGGAGGCAGACCAGTTGTACAGACAGGCCATCAGTATGAGACCGGACTTCAAGCAGGCTTACATCAGCAGGTGGGTGACATTACACCTCTGATCTTGGCCTCATGTTAGACTATTGTGTTACTATTAAACTATACTAACAGGCTAAAGTTTGAACACACACCTTCTCATCCAGTGTTTTTGTTATTTTTTCTAGAATTTATATACAGACATAAGACCTCAAATATATAAAGCAAGATATGTGGAATTATGTAGCCAAGAAAACAAGTGAAATAACATTTTTTTTTATATTTTAGATTCAAATTTCTCAACATAGCCACCCTTTGAATTGTCGACAGCGCTACAAACCCTCGGCCTTTTCTCAGTGAGCTTCATGATGAAGTCTATAGATCGACTGATATGTTATTTTTTTTCATGGCCGATTCCGATACCGATTGTTTAGAATCCAGAGTAACTGATGGCTGATTAGCTCTCCCAATATTTTTGGGCTGATATTTTGGGACAATTTTGATTATTTTCCCCAAATTATGTCATTTAAATTGACTACAAACAGCGATCTCTTCATATTAAAGAGTTTAAATAAAGGTTTTAGGCAGCAGATTGGCCAAAACAAACTATCGGCCGATACTGGAGATTTAAGGCAGAGAGCGGATACACTAAAATGTCCAAATATTGACTCGATATAGTGGGTCTGTCTCTAATGAAGTCTTCTGAAATGGCTTTCACTTCACAGCTGTGCCGCGTCAGTGTCAAAAAATGCCAAATGTGCAAAGTGGTGATCAAAGCAAAGGGTAAAGGCTATTTTTATTAATTTTTTATCTATTTTATTTTTTGTTTACTACATTCCACGTGTGTCATTCATAGTTTTGATGCCTTCCGTAAGAATCTACAATATAAATAGTCATGAAAATAAATAAAACTATTCCACAAAAAAGTGTGTCCAAACTTTTTGCTTGTCGTGTGATCTTCTGAATTGATGTTTTCAAAAAGGCCCAGTTTAATGCACAATGTAACTTTACTAATGTGGTTCCACAGCTGTGTTTCTCTTTTTTTATTTGCTTCTTAGCTATTCAGTCCCCATTTTGTCCTCCACTGGGTCATCCCTTGTTTAGAACGTGTGTAGTAATTAGTCCATTGAGGTTCTTCCAGTGTTCCGATATATGTTTTTTTTCCCAGACAAAGGTTTAGTTTGTTTTCATCCCTGACTGTTTGGACTGCTCACTAGCGCTCTTCCTCAGAGTGGTTACGTGATGTTGCTGTGACGTGTCCGGTCAGTTGGTTTAAACAAGTTTTGGCCCGGGACTTTAAACCGGGAAGAGGGGGCCTTTTTACTCTCACACACCTGGGACACTGTCCTGAAGAAGTCGGACTGCAGATGGTGCTGTCGTCCCGCCTCCACCAGTAGGAAGACGGCGCCAAAACCTGTTTTAATCAGCTGACTGGACACGTCACAGAAACATCACGTGACCACTCTGGGAAAGAGCGCTAGTGAGACGTCCAAATTGTCAGGTATGAAAACAAACAAAACCTTGGTCTGGAAAAAATCTATTAAAAACATTAACGGAAGTGTGTAGTAATTGTTTTAGTCATATTTTTATCTATTTTAGCCCTAATTTAGGCTGTAATATCATTGTGTTATAGACCTGGTTTAGATCTGGTAGATCTCGGAAAGGCCAAACATTTTCTTAGGTGGTTCTTGGTGTGAAAAGTTTGACAACCACAGTTCTATAGTATTACATTACATTAGTCTATCTAGCATCTAATCACTACAAAGAATACAATGGAAATACACTGCCTGGCCAAAAAAAAGTCACTCTAATATTTTGTTGGACCACCCTTAGCTTTGATTACACTCTTGCATTGATGATGGTAGAGTCTGACCGCTGCGCAAAGCCTTCTCCAGCACATCCCAAAGATTCTCAATGGGGTTAAGGTCTGGACTCTGTGGTGGCCAATCCATGTGTGAAAATGATGTCTCATGCTCCTGAACCACTCTTTCACTATTTGAGCCCGATGAATCCTGGCATTGTCATCTTGGAATATGCCCGTGCCATCAGGGAAGAAAAAAATCCATTGATGGAATAACCTGGTCCTTCAGTATATTCAGGTGGTCAGCTGACCTCATTCTTTGAGCACATACTGTTGCTGAACCTAGACCTGACCAACTGCAGCAACCTATTACCTATTTGATTAGTTAAATCCAGGTGGTGACTTTTTTTTGGCCAGGCAGTGTACATCATCTCTTACTTGAGTTGTTTCTCTCCATGGAAATAATTTTAATGTCAGTCTGAGGCAGTGTACATCATCTCTTACTTGAGCTGTTTCTCTCCATGGAAATAAGTTTAATGTCAGTCTGCGGAACATTTCAGGTAAAGCAATAGCATCTCTATGGAGACAAGCGGGTGGCGAACCCTCCACACTAAAAGTTACATAGTGTGTCTTTAAAGCCACTGTACATAACTTTTTAAACCAAAAAATAGACTAAAATAAAATTTTGTTTTATTTTGTTTGTGTTTTTTGAAAAACATGCGTCCTTACTATGAGCGGGCTTGCATCTCCACAAACCTGACTCGTATTTGGCCTGCCTGTTTCCATGTAAATGTTGTTCGCTCGTTTATAATACTCCACAGTATGGCATAAAATGTATCTATCTCCATGGAGACTGTTCCAAGTTCCATCTGCCACCTCCAGAAACTTCCATACTGTTCCTTCTAGTATATTGTTTTGTATATTAATTATTTTGCCTGTTGTGTTATGTTGCAGAGGTGAGCTTCTGCTGAAGATGAACAAGTTGACGGAGGCGCGCGATGCCTACCTCCGCGCTCTGGATCTGGACCGAACCAATGCAGATCTGTGGTACAACCTGGCCATAGTCCACATCGAGATGAAAGAACCACAAGAGGCTCTCACCAACTTCAACCACGCTCTGGAGATCAGCCCCAAACACAAGCTGGCCCTGTTCAACTCAGCTCTGCTCATGCAAGAGTCCGGTAAGGAAGAAATTATGTACGTAGGCTGACGATGAAAGCAGAGGGTTCAGAGGAGAAGGTCAGATGGAGCAGAGGAGCAGAGGAGAGGCTCAGATGGAGCAGAGGAGGAGCAGATGGAGCAGAGGAGAGGGTCAGATGGATAACTATAAGGTTAACCTAAAATGGAAAAACTCTGTTGCTGTGTTCACTTAGTTCTTAGTCTGGACTTGTCTAAACCAAACATTGAACCAGGTTTAGTTGAGTCAACAGTTTAAAGAGGTCAAAATGACCTTAACAAGTGAATGAATGGTTTTGATTTGATTAATTACGTTTGACACGAAGTGACTTTGCAGTTACCTGGTGAACAAAGCAACTCATCATGGTCCATGAGGTTTACACATGCACTGAACACTCTATAATATAAACCTAAATATGTCACATTTTAGGGCTGCAAGATTAATTGTAATCAGATTGAAATCACAATTTGAACGCAATTAGCAGGTGCAGTTTTTGAAGTACATAATTTCCTCCATAAGAACAAAATGTCCTGTCTTATTCTGCAGACAAACTGCTGACCCTGTAGTTTAGATCTGTACAAATGTTCTGAAATGTGATTGTTGTTAGTTTTTCCGTTCAGATTTCTGTCTTTTTGTAAATTCTTCTGGACGAGTTTAAAATGTCAATTTGAAAATGTGAACAAAATTCTATTATTAAAACATAAATTGCAAATTACTTACATTCTCAGTAGTTTTCAGAAAAATCACAGTTAGATATTTTACCCATATCATTTAATTCATAAAGATTTGATAATCCATATGTCCTGTTGTTCAAGGTTCACGGTAACTTTATTCATACCAACAGGTAAAGTCAGCCCGTTCATTCACTCACACACTTTGGCATCTGAAAAGTGGCACAGTGTAGGCCAAAAGAAATAAAAACCCAACAATGAGCAATATATTAAAGTTACAGTACTTAACCTTCTGGCGGTGGGACATCAACTGCATGATTCCATGGAAATGGAAAGTTAAAACTATACTTCGGAACATTCTCCAAAGATTTATACCATAGTGTGGAATATTGTAGCCAAAGTAACAACTTTTTCATGGAAACAAGCAGGAGGCGGCTCTCCTCCAGGCCAAGTAAGAGTCAGGTTTGTGGAGATGCAAGCCCACGCACAGTAAGGATGCATGTTTTTCATTGCAATAAACACAAATAAACTGAAAAGGCTTTTATTTTAGTCTATTTTTATGGCTAAAAAGTTACATACTGTGGCTTTATAAAAGAAGAATAACAATGTTTATGTTCACAATAATTCAGTACACTTCTGTTTTGAAATCCTTTAATCCCATCTAATCCAATCTAACCTGCACCTTTGTGTTCTGAATGCCTGGGTTTTAGTGGGATTTTCTGACCTTTGATTCAGGCGTTTCACTCGGCTTCACTTTTCAGGGCGCAGTGTTTTTAAAAGGATTTTTGTATTTTTTTATTGTTTGACAATGACTCACTCAAAACCAGTCACTCCTTCACCTTTTAGTCTCACCTCTAAACTACAGCCCCATGAATCAAAGCTTTGTGGTCAAACAAAATGTCATGATAGTGATCGGTTAACTCTGAGTCACGTATGAAGTATAAAAAATATGCTTTGATTTCTGCAGTGACAGGTTGAGCCTTGCTGTGACACTTAAATCAAACATCTTACACAAAGGTCAAAAATTTTTCTCAAGGTTTTTAAATCTGCTCCTTTAATTAAAACTAACACTGTATAACGCTGCTGGGGAGGGTTTGCCACCTGGTTAGGGATGCACCAATCCAGCTTTTTCAGGCCTGATACCGATATCGATACTTTGCCTTTAAGTATCTGTCAATACCTATATCAACCGATACCAGTGTGGGGACAGAAAGTGTCTCTTGTTTCCTTAAAACACAGTGGACTTATCACACAGAGATCCAACAGTGTTATGTAACTGTTATGTTTCCTTCAGATAACCACTGCACAGCTTCATATGAATAAAAGTTCAGACATTATGAGACATTTTGAACCAAAATGAGCCTGTACATCGTCGTATTACATCCAATTACAGCCCCAATTGATTTTGGCTTAACCTCCATCATGGAACCAATACCCGATCCAGCTAGTTTTTCAGTATCAGCACCAATATTCAATACGAGTATCAGTATCGGTGGTGCATCCATACATCTGGTTGTCCATTTTGTTGACTGACTTGCCTGCAGTGTTCCACAGTATGGCTTTAGTTTAAACTTATCTATTTTGCATTTAGGTAACTACAAGTGTTTTGATGGCTAAAATTACCGAATGCACTCTTACTGTGAGTGGGGTGGCCTCTCCACAGATCAGATCTGTCACTTGGCCTGGTGCATTACCTGCTAGGTACATTTAATTCCATACTACGAGGCATTCTGGGCAAAGGAATAACATCTCCATGGAAACAAGCAGAAAAGTTACATAGCGTACCTTTCATTTATTTATTTATTTATTTCGAGCAGATTAATGAACACAAGAAGTCAGTAAACATGTGTCCAGTACGCTTCATGCTCATTTCACGTGTTTTTTTTCGTATTTTAGCTCAAAAAGGAGTGAGAAGAAGAAAACCTGTAATTAAAGTAGACCTTGTGTTTGTGTCTGCTCTATAGTTATAATCTATGACACCCCTGGATCATTATGTTAGAATTTGGACATTTTAAATCGCAGATCATGGTAGTGAGCAGCAGGTCCTTTGTTCCAAAACCGCTCTGCAACGTTACGCCACCGAATCCTACTTGTATCACTGATTAAGAACAAAGTACAGAGCACTGGTGGTGAAAATGGGAGTTGATCAGAGAAATGTAGTCGACTAAAGAAATTCTTGTTGGACTAAAGTTGGACATGTGCTGCCGATCCATTGGTCGAATCAAAAGGGGGCGTGGCCAAAACTGTCAAAATGTATCTCGTTATATCTGACCCAAACTGCACTCACAAGACTACACCAGCAGGGGGAGTTCATGCAAAAGCTAATATTTATGCAGAAAAAAGTACTAGGAAACAATGTATTTATATAAAGACAGATTAAACTTGTGAGTCATGAGTTCAGTCTGACTTTTTGCAGATAAATACAAAAAAATACCAAATCTTCGTCTCACTCACTCACTTCTCCTTTCTGCTGTTGTCCCATAGAAATCCCTGTCATCAAAATAAAATGATAATTCAACTAATACAAACTTTGACTAAGACTCAACCGATAAATCGACTGAACGACAGCTCTGGAGGAATGGCGTCTTGAATACAGGAGAATAAAGATCGCTCAAACATGAATCACTCTAAATACAACCTCGAGTAAATGAGAAGAAAGAGTTATAACATGGTTTAAAGCTCTGAACGTTTAAAGTCTCCATGACGACACAGACTCCCTTGTCACCCTCGTCAGCGTTGTTCCGTTCTGCTGCATATTCGTTATTTGTTCAAAGTGTTGTGACCTCGCTTGTATAAACCCAATGACTTATCACATGTCACCGAGCGTTCAGTGAAGGATGGTTTTCATAATCCATTTCCAGAAACCTCCATGTTTTCAGAGCCAGACCTCGGCAAAGGCATTTCCGTGTTTGTTTTGGGGCAGGCGAGCACAGGTGAGCGGCGTGGACGTGCTAGGTGTGATGGTATGCTAGCACCAGGTGTGTCTTTATTAACGCTGGTGTAAAAACAGATTTGTACGTTGTATAAATCATAATTTTGTCGTTAATTATTTGAAATAGAATAAAAATACTTATCGTACCAGAGTTTTTTTTTTTCTTTTCATCCTCCTGTATCCCTGTGTGTCAGATATCCTTCCATCGTCCTATGCCCCTGTAGTGCAAGATGCCCTCCCATTCTCCAATATCGCTGTGTGTCAGATGCCCTCCCATCCTCTTATATATCCCTCTGTGTCAGATGCCCTCCCATCCTCCTGTATGCCTTTGTGTCAGATGTTCTCCATGTGTTTGAGCAAAGTGTGTCTCACCTCAGTACAGATGTATTGTATAAGCAGCTCTTGAGGTCGAAATAAGTCCACTGTGTACTGTCCGTATCGAATTAGAAAGTGTTTTATTGTCTGATTATCATGAAGTGCGTGTTAGCATGTTAGTTGCTGTTACCGTTACCTTGACGGCAAAACTCAGCTCTGGTCTCTGAAAGTTGTGTAAAGCTCTTACAGACTCATCCTGGTGAATAATCAGGATGCTCTAAATGCATAAGGTAAATGAGGAATAACTTTGGACCACTGCAAACCGTTTAAAATGAACTAGTTCTGTTTTTCATGTTTTTAAGATGTAAAAATCAGGTACAGCGCCACAACAACAAAATGCTAACTTTTTTTCTCTTTCATAGGTGACCCAAAGTTCTGGCCTGAAGCTAACCGCCGTTTTTTGCTGTACGTGGAGGAGGAGCCGCAGGACGCTAACGGCTACTTTAACCTGGGGATGCTAGCCATGGACGCTAACGAAGACGAGGCTGCCGAGCGCTGGATGAAAAAGGCAATTCGGCTCCAACCGGGCTTCCGTAGCGCGTTGTTTAATCTCGCTCTGCTTTACTCACAAGCCAAACGCGAGACCGACGCTTTGCCGGTTTTGGACGAGCTTTTGCGCTACCACCCCGATCACATTAAAGGGCTAATCTTGAAAGGAGATATTTTGATGAACCACAAAAAGGACACTCAAGGAGCTAAAGTTTGTTTTGAAAGAATAGTCGCGCTGGATCCGACAAACGTGCAGGGAAAACACAATTTGTGTGTAGTTTATTTCGAGGAACGCGATTTACCGAAAGCGGAAAGCTGCTTGGAAGAGACATTAGCGTTAGCGCCAAACGAGGAGTACGTGAAGCGGCATTTGAATATCGTACGTAGCAAAATGGCCGCCATGAGTGCAGCTGGGCAACCGTTAACCACGCCTCCGCCATCGCCACAAGAGGGCGCCGTTCACCGAGAGGAAATGCAACCGAGTGTCAACAAGGTGCAGGAGGATAAGCAGCAGGAAGGGAGCGGCGCTAATGCTAACGGGAAGCAGAAGAATAGCAGGAAGTCTAAGGAAGCTAGCAGCGCGGGGCAGAGCGGTTTGGACCAGAGCCAATCTGACAAGCGGACTAAACCTGCAGGAAAGTCGACCAAAGATTTAAACGACATTGAAGAAAAACGAGCGGCGGCGCTGAAAAGACTGGAGGAGATCGAGAGGATTCTGAGCACGGAATGATTTTTTTAAAAAGTGCACACTGCAAAAACACAAATATGGACTGTTAAAATGACTTGAATTTGATTGAAAGGGTGGTCAGAAGTATCAAAAATCAGATACTAAACGGTACTAGAACTAGATCCTCTGTTCTGTTGCGGACACTCCGTCTGCCACCTGCTTGGAGATGTTATTGCTTTGCCTGGAATGTTTCACAGTATGGCATTAAACCTGTGTATCTATAGAAACAAGCAGGTGATTCCACTAAGTAAAGTTTTGCAAGGTGTTTTTGAGCAATAACAGAAACTTGTAATTAAATAAATGCAAGATGGATGAGCTTTATGTCACACTGTGGAACATTCCAGGCAAAGCAATAACATCTCTATGGAGACGAGCAGGTGGCAGACCCTCCAACAGAAGAGTTAGACAGTGCATCTAGTTTTGACTAGTTTTGATTTGTCTCAAGCAAAAATATTTACCCATAACTTTTTTTTGGATCAAGTTGATTTACCGAGGATGTGTTGAGAAGATACTCAGGCATAACAGTTTTGGGAGTACACCCAGAACTGAACCAGGACTGAACCAGGACTGAACCAGGACTGAACCAAGACTGAACCAAGACTGAACCAGGACTAAACCAGGACTAAATCAAATCTGTATCAGGACTAAACTAAGTTCAAACCAGGACAAATGTGAACGCACCTCAGTACAGTTTTTTTTTCCACTTTTACTTTAAAGATGCACTGTTTAACTTTCCAGGTCAAAGGTCCGGCGCCTGCTTGGTTTCATAGAGATGTTACTGCTTTGCCGGGAATGTTCCACAGATGGCATTAAATTGATCGAAGAAAAACAACATTGTAAACACTGTGTAATGCACTGACAGAAGTTAAATGATTGGTAACACTATAAAAAAAATTACATTTTAATTAGCAGTCATAAAGCATGAACCAAGATCTGTATCATTAATAAAAGTTTATTATGAATTTAGTCTTGGTTCATGCTTCATTAAAGGTCCTGTATTACACAAAATGGCCTCTTATGAGCTTTAAGCCACGTTATACTGTTGTTACCTCCTCAAAAACATACCTGAAGTTGTTTTGTTTCATTCACACGTTTAAGTAACCCTTTATTATTAGTCTGTCTATATCTCCAAAGCTCAAAATGTTCTGTTCCACATTGTGACGTCATGTAGTGGTAGTTTTCAAGTTAACCCCTGCATTTTACCTTCAGTAGAGATTGGAAATTCCAGGGCTGATATCACCCAAATGTCTCTAATGAAGATGTATGGAGTTTAAAAACACAGTGGAGCACCTCCTGTATGACCACATGACACACAAGGTGGGAACAGAGTGTTTTAAGTTTCAGAGAAGAACTCAGCCTAAATCTGCAGGGTTTGTGTGTTAAACATGTGTGAACGAAACAAAACACAACTCCAGGTCTGTTTAAGGCTGTTTAAGGTGTAGTTAATATAAAGTGGTGCCAAACAGTGTAGCCGACATAACAAAACTAAAATGAACTAGTCCAAACTCTTTTCACAAATCAAGTCATTTTAATGTTTATTTTTGCAGTGTGCCGAATGGACTGGGGTTAACTGTATTTTTATTATAATTTCTTTTTTTGCATTTTTAAAACACTAATCATGAGCTTCAAAGGGAAAGCACAAAGCCGAGCGCGTTTGGGTGGCACTATTTAAGCGAATGTGACGCAGTGTATTTAGTCTAATATGCAAAGACTGGCCACAATGTTAGGTACTCCTCCTCCAATGGGTTTACACAGCTACAAGTTATTATTCAATCTGGTTTTTGTGTCAGATGCCCTCCCATCCTCACATATACCTGTGTGTCGGATCAGATGCCCTTCCACCCTCTTAAACCCCTGTGTGTCAGATGCCCTCCCATCTACCTGTATCCCCGTAGTGTTAGACTGAGATGGGGGCAGCTCAGACGCCTCTAGTTAATCTGCAGATGCTGTGGTGTGTCAGATGCCCTCCCAGATGTTGTGGTGTGGTTGGATAAATATAGCGGGAGAATGCACGATGTTACAAATAGAAATGATCAGGTTTTTGAATAATAATTTTGAATCTCTTTCTTTGCAGTGTTGTTGATTCTGCATTGAAAAACATTGGGACGGGCCGTACCTTATAAAGTGGCCAGTGGGTGTGTGTATTGTTTCCATTGTTTGGGGGAACCATTCATGTTTATCACTGGATTCTTTCTCTTGTAATTTTTTTTTTTTTCTTGATGCAAAGATGTGACTCATAACTATGACATTGAAATGATTGTATCCAAAACAATGGGAGGAAGTGACATCGCCCCCTAGAGGATAGAGCGATATCTGAAAATAGCCCCTCTTCATCATAAAGGATCTCGCTGTGAAACGTGTAAACAATTTCAACCCTCTCTGTCTTCCTGAGCGCGACGCAGCGGACATTTTGAGACGATTACTACACTACTTTGCAATGGGGAGTCTTCCGGCAAAACAAAGCTCAAAATAAACTCAAAATATGTTTTAGTTTGGGCTGAAAAATCTGTAGAAATGATCGAGTTCTGATTATAATTAGATTTGCAATGTTTTATTTTGAAAATTAAAGATTCACTCTGAAACATTTTGTAGTAGTAGGGTCAAACCTTAGCTTAAATTTCTCTGTGGAGAAATGTTACACAGTATAGCATTACGCTTGTCTGTCTTTGTGGAGATAAGCACGTAGTGCTCCCAAGCCAAGTTACCGGTCAGATCTGTGGAGAGGAGGTCCCACTCACCATATAAATATTTTTCAAAGTTTTTGTAGGCAATAAAACGTCTTAAGTGAAATGAATGCTAGATAACATTGCAGGCGAAGTACTAACATCTCCATGGAGACAAGCAGGTGCTGGACACTCCTTTAGAAAGGTTACATACCTGGAATGTTGCGTAGTATGGCATTAAACCTGTTTATCTTGTATTTATTCAATTGCAGTAAGTGTTATTATGCTTAAAAAATCATGCATTCTTACAGTGAATGGGCTCGCCTCTCCACAGATTTCACCTGTAACTTGGCTGCTGTGGTGTGGCCTCCTTGTCTCCATTGGGATTGATGAGTTTAATGCCATACCGTGGAACATTCTTGGCAAAGCGATAACATATCCATGGAGATTATCACCTGGAGAAGTTACACAGTGCACCTTTAACTCAATTTTACATTGCAGTGGATCAATCGATCAATCAATGGATTTGAGAATGATGAAAAATTGGGGCCATTGCCATAGCGATTAACATGTTTTGAGTTGGGAAAAGTCCTGAAATGTTGCATATAACAGGATTCTGGGAATAACTGAGACTTATCTTAGAGTTCTGAAGTTTGCACAAATGGATTGGTCTGAGATCTGGAGATGTTTTGTGGAGACATAGCTCCTTTATACCGAATTGAGTCATGAGGTTTTCATTTTCTGACTGCATTCACTTCAAAGTTTGAATTTTCACAGTGAATTTCCTCCAAAACAATCTTATGTTTTGCTTTTTTACTGCTATGGTCTGGTTTTAAAAGTCTCAAAAGTTTAAAGGCCCTGTACCTGAGGGTTTTTTTTTTTTTCATGTATTTAGGAAAAGTGCGTCTTGCCCCAGTACAGATATGTTGTACAAGCAGCTCTTGAGGTCAAAATGAGTCCTCTGTGTGCCAACTGTGTCTAATTAGAAGGTGTTTTATTGTTTGATAATCAGGAAGCGTGTGTTAGCATGCTAGTTGTTGGGAAGTTACAGGTCAGCTCTGTGGTCTGAGCCCATTCACTATAAGAATACATGTTTTTTATTGTATTTTTGGGCACTAAAAACACCCCTAACAAAATAAATGTCCAATAATCAGGAAGTGCGCCTTAGCATGCTAGCTGTTGTTTTCTGAAAGTCGTGGAAAGCACTTACAAACTCATCACGCTGAATAATTAGGATGACAGAATGCATAAGGTAAGTGAGGAATAACTTTGGACCTCTGCAAACCGTTTAAAATGAACCAGTTTTGTTTTGTTTTATGTTTTAAGACGGTAAAAATCAGGTACAGCGCCTTTAGCCACGCTCCATATAATCACTCGTATGTATTTTGTACATTTTGTCCGTTCACAAACAGATCACACTAAAATCTCTTGGGGTTAAAATTGTACAAGAGGTGTTTCAAATTTTCCATACATTTGTAATAATAAAATCTGTTGACCTTCTTCAGCCCCGCCCACTTTTGCTGTAAATGCTCCTAAATGGCACTTTCTTTGCGGCTCTTCTGGTTAAGCGGGAATCCCATTCATTTCAATGGAGAATTTTGGGAAAGTTTTGCCGCTAAAATCTGATCTAAAGTAGTGTTGATTTTGGTTAATGTTAATGCGACACAAGTCAACACTGCACTGATTCTCTGGAGGCTTTAAAACGGCTCTGTAGTCCCTATAGAATTTACTGTCAAGATCTGCAGCCTCATGCAAATTAATACAACCCCAATGACAATGGCGGCGCCCACGGCAACTTCTAAAGTGAATAATGAGCGACAAGAGACTGTAACCAGAAACATGACCAAATACAAAATGGTCATAATAATTTCACATTATACAACAGCACCAATAAAAAGAGATAAAGGAAATTACATTGGGATTTTTGTGGGTTTTTTATTTGTTTGTTTTTTTGTAGGTTTTTTTTTAAAGCCACAATATGTAACTTTCAAGCCAAATGACTAAAATAAATACATGTTTGTTTGTTTTGTGTTTTTTTTTTGTTTGTTTTTTTTGTTTGTTTGTTTTTTTCATTTTGGTTGTGTTTATTGCACTGAAAAACTTATTTGGTCTTTTGGCCTGGAGGACGGCCTCCTTCTGCTTGTTTCCGTGGAAATGTTGTTCATTTGACTATAATATTGAACAATATGGCATAAAACATATCTATCTTCATGGAGAATGATCTGGAGTATTTTTTTAAGTTTTAACTTTCTATTTCAGTGGAATCCTGAGAGTGACGTGCCACCTCCAGAAAGTTACATATTGTACCTTTAAAATTTTGACAAAATGGGGAAAATAAATGCAAAAAAATGTTGAAATTCTAACAAACAAACAAAACGAGACAATTTTCAGTATTTTCTTTTTGAATATTTTAATGTGTGTTTTTTTGGGGTTAAGTTGTGACGTAACTTCTGTATAACATTTTATTTATGTGAGGCCATTTTGTTCCTCATTTTGGATTTAAAAACATTTGTCATTGAAATAGTGTATTTGGGAGAGTTTTTGTAGTGTAAAAAACACTAACAAAAACAAAAGAAAAACAATGTAAAAGTCTCAAACATCAGCACATAGTTCCACATAAACAGACTGTGAAACACGCTGAACCCGTCTCACATAATCACATTTTTACAGTGCAATATTCATTATTCTAACTCTTTGGACCCTGGTACGACGTGGCTTTTTGCATTCACTTCAGATCTGTGTTTTTTTCTGAGGTGTTTGACATGTTTTGTTTTGTTATTTATTGTTCTGATGCACTGTACCTTTATGACCACTGGCAGTATGCTCATGTATCCGGCTTTTATTAATCTTTTGGAAAATCTTTTGTGAAATAAAACATTATAAAGTTGTTTGGTGTGCGTTCACTGAAGCTACTTTCTGATGTCACTTTCAACGCGAACTGCTTCCTGTATTTTCCATAACTTTCCACAGTCAGATATCTTTAAAGTAAATGCTGGATACTAAATTGATACTTTGCACTGCTCTGTCTGGGGCTTGTTAGACTTTAATCTGATCTTTAATTTAACACAATCTGACCAGAAAGAGCTGAATTAGATGGAACTACAACACGTGAGATGATTTGTGCTGTTAAACAAGTCTCTCCCACATTAAATTACAGCTAGCTAGCATTAGCCAACAGTTTTTTTCTGTTAGTCACTCTCACCTTTCTGTTGAACGTCAAACTCCTAAACAGGACCATGAACGCTTGGACTGATCACAGGCTCCTGAAAAAAGTGCTGCAAATCCATTTAGTATTTTTTCTCAAATTTTGAGACTTTCTTTAAACTTTTTGGGCTGTGTTTGCAAATGTGTGCATTGTGTCACCATGGTAACTGCTGAACATTCCAATATAGACATACATGCGGAACACACCCAGCAAGATGTCACTACAAAGTATCAGTAGGCTGCGTTCACATTGTAGAACTGGATGATGTCATAATTTCAGATGGAGGGCGGGGCCTGTATAACCCTATGGGAGATTCACAGTTTTTGAAAAAAAATCTCCAAACTTCTGCTCCATAAATGTTGAACCTTCTCATTATTAGTTTGGGATCAGCTCCACAAACGTGGTTTAAAGTCCTTTCAACTGACAACGATCATGTCTTTGGGGTTGAATAATGGCTCCACTTCTGAAGTGGACATGTCTTTGGGGTTGAATAATGGCTCCACTTTCTGAAGTGGAAAAATCATTTGACTTTTGTTTATTTAAACTGACAGAGAAGACACTGAACTTTGTGCCAGTTTTTGTTTCACGTGAATAGGTCCAGTGATTACACAGATATTAACCATAAACCAGGTCCTCACATCTGCTAAGTCAACTAAGTTTAGTTTAGGTTCATGTTCATGTTCTTGTTCATGTAGTTGGTAGTTCTGGAACACCAAATGCTCGTTTCCATGGAGATGTTATCGCTTTGCCTGGAATGTTCCACCGTATGGTATTAAACTTGTATCTCCATCAGGACAAGCGGGTGACACCACACGTCAGATCTGTGGAGAGGAGAGCCTACTCACAGTCAGAATACATGTTTGTTGTGTTTTTGAGCGGTAAAACATCCCTAACAAAATAAATGCAAGATGGATAGATGACTGTGGAACACTCCGGGGGAAGCAGTTAACATCTCCATGGAGACCAATAGGTGGCAGACCCTCCAGCAGAAAAGTTACATCGTGCACCTTTAAATTACAGATTTTTGTATATTTTTGTATATATCTGACAGTAGAAAGGAAGATGTCAAACTAACCTTATTTAGTCCTGGAATGTTTCACAGTATGGCATTAAATTCATCTATGTCCATGTGGAGAAAAATCCTGTGACCACCGAGAATGCAACTTTAATAAAACACCTGCAACAAAAGCATAACATCGCCATGGAGACCGGCAGGTGACAGATGCTCCACCAGGTCGACGGGTTTGTGGAGCGATGATGAAACAAAGACGAATGTTTGACCTTTGTCTCGTGTGTTTTTTCTCCTCCACGCGACATCGAGCCAATCCAATTTCCCCTCTGCTCTAATGAGGTTCACCCAAATTTTAATCAAATCTTCCAAAGTATGTAACAACCTTGAACAAGAAAGAGGGAGGTGGGGGGGTGAAAGAGGGAGGGAGAGACTGGGAGAAAGGAGAGAGAGAGGGAGAGAGAGGGAGGGGGCGAGAGCAGGGGGAGTCAAAGAGGAAGAGAGACAGGGAGAAAGGAGAGAGAGCTAGAGAGGGAGATGAGGGGGGAGGAAGGAGGGAGAGAGAGGGAGTAGAACAGAGAGAGGGAGATAGAGGGAGTAGAACAGAGAGAGGGAGGGGGGAAGCGAGGGAGGTATAGAGAGAGAGGAGGGAGGGAAGGAAAAGGGGCAAAAAGAGAGGGAGAAGGGAAGATGGAGTGAGGGAGAGAAAGGGAGAAAGCTGGGAAAGGAAAACTGCACAAGGAATAAAAGTTTGATTTCTTGTGTTCAGAATAGGGTTGTCAGAAGTATCAAGAAAATCGGATACTAATCGATCCTAAAACTAGTGTCAAAACTCAATACTCATGAGCAGGTATCGATACTGAACAAGACCAAATTTAAACTTTTCTGGATTTTAGATTTTTTAATTAAAGAGCATGTATTCATTAATTTTTGCAAGAAGTGACATAAACATGAGTTCAGAGCCCTCCTGCTTCTGTTAGAGAGAGAAGAGAGAGAAAGAGAACAGAGAGAGAAAGAGAACAGAGAGAGAAAGAGAACAGACGAGTGTCGCTAAAAACACCCAGGCTCATCACCGAGTGCAGAGATGACTGAATCCAGATTAAACTGTGGTTAGCGGCTCGGCCCTACTGTGGACTGTGCTGTTTTTTTTTACTCTAAATGAGATGAAGAGGAAATATTCTTCCTCTAATTACACACAGATTGGACCGGACATATTTCATGATTGACTTAAGCTAAAGTCATTGATCATTATGTGGGAGGAGATGACATTGTGAGAATTCAAACTCACACGGTCAACTTGACTTTATTTCTTATATTTAGAGGTCACATATAGTTGCAAGAAAAAGTATGTGAACCCTTTGGGATTATGTGGAGTTTTGCATCAGTTGGTCATAAAATGTGCTCTGAACTTCATCTAAGTCACAACAACAGAAAAACACAGTCTGCTTAAAATCATATTACACAAACATTATATGTTTTTGTGTTTTTATTGAACATAACATGTAAACATTCACAGTGCAGGGTAGAAAAAGTATGTGAACCGTTGGACTTAACTGGTTGACCCTCCTCTGGCAGCAATAACCTCAGCCAAACGTTTCCTGTAGTTGCAGATCAGACCTGCACAACGATCTGGTGTAATTTTGGACCACTCCTCTTCACAAAACTGTTTCAGTGTAGCAATATTCTTGGGATGTCTGGTGTGAATCGCTCTCTTAAGGTCATGCCACAGCATTTCAATCGGGTTGAGGTCAGGACTCTGACTGGGCCACTCCAGAAGGTGTATTTTGTTCTGTTGAAGCCATTCTTTTGTGGAATTACTTGTATGCTTTGCCCTGTGGCATCACCCATCCTCTGCGGAGCTTCAGTTGGCGGACAGATGGTCTTAAGTTTTCCTGCAAAATGTCTTGATACACTCTGGAATTAATTTTTCCATCAATGACAACAATCCGTCCAGGCCCTGAGGCAGTAG
>KN485306.1:39053-51043 GCA_000787095.1 Periophthalmodon schlosseri | reverse complement strand
CCTAGGGAGAGTAGCAACAGTGCTGAACTTTCTCCATTTGTAGACAGTCTGTCTTACCGTGGACACATGAACATCAAGGCTTTTGGAGATACTTTTGTAACCCTTTCCAGCTTCATGCAAGTCAATAATTCTTGATCGTAGGTCTTCTGAGAGCTCTTTTCTGTGAGGCATGGTTCACATCAGGCAGTGCTTCATGAAACCAATAAACCCAAAACTGATGTGTCTTTTTAAAGAGCAGGACAGCTTTCAGCAACATATCCAGTATCATCACACAGATTGGACTCAAGGTTGGCTCACTCCTGGCTCCAATTAGCTGATGGAGAAGTCATTAGGTTATGGGTTCACATACTTTTTCCACCCTGCACTGTGAATGTTTACATGTTATGTTCAATAAAAACACAAAAACATATAATGTTTGTGTAGTATTATTTTAAGCAGACTGTGTTTTTCTATTGTTGTGACTTAGAGGAAGATCGGAGCACATTTTATGACCAACTCATGCAAAACTCCACATAATCCCAAAGGGTTCACATACTTTTTCTTGCAACCATAGTTGGATCATTATTTCACATTTTGTACATTAAAGGTCCTATATTATGCAAAATTGACTCTTGTGACCTTTAGACCATGTTATGATGCTGTTACCTCCTCAAAAACATACCTGGAGTTGTGTTTTGTTTCATTCACACATGTTTGAATAAACCTTTATTATTAATCTGTCTACATGTCCAAAGTTCAAAATGTTCTGTTCCACCTTGTGATGTCATGAAGTGGTTCTTTTCAAGTTAACAGCTCCTTTTACCTTTAGTTCAGTAGAGATTGGCAATTCCAGGACTGAAATCATCCAAATGATTCAAGTGAAGGTGTGTGGAGTTTAAAAACACAGCGGAGCACTTCTTGTATTACCACGTGACATCACAAGGTGGAGTGTTTGTTTGAGAGAAGAACTCATTTTAAATCTGCAGGGTTTGTGTGTTAAACATGTGTGAATGAAACAAAACACAACTCCAGGTCTGTTTGTGACGAGGAAACAACATTATAACGTAGATCAGAGAATAGTGTTATAGGGGCCTTTAAATCACAATATTGAAATGACTTGATAAAATTGACATCCTGTTTAAATCTGCAGACCTGGTTCTGCTGCTGGCCCCGCCTCTTCACAGTTGCATTTGTTAAGTCCAGACTGATATCTCTTCATACAGAGTGATATTACTCTCTCCATCACTCTCTCCATTACGCCTTGAACCACAATCAAATACGACCGTCCAATCAGATGTGCTTCTTTGTCAGTGGCACGTGAAAGGAAGGAGCTCATTGGTTAGCTATCATTTGGAACAAAATCACATTTCCCTCACCTCAGATTAACAGAGTTTAGTGCTTCACTCATTGATTCTGCAGAAATCCTCCATGTTTTTCAGTCCCCTGTGCTATTTTTTGCCTTCTTTTCCAGAACATATACTTTCCAAAAGCTAGTAATGTTCCATACGTTAGCCCCAATGTATTTTCAATGGGAGAGTTAGCATTAGCTTCCGAACATGACAAACTATGAAAAACCAGGACTGTTTTGGCAACTGACGACCGACCTCATGTGTTACACCAGAGCCTCTTTAGGAAACATCACCACGTGTACAAGTGTTTCACATAGATTATTAACGTTAGCGACTACCACCGAAATTAGCACACATGCTAACGACCGCGTAATAAACATTTCTTAATTCTATATTTATGCTGGTCAATAATGCACTGAAATTATAGCAAGTCACAATAGTTTGACGGTGAAATGTTAGTTTTATTTCCTCAAGCTCCACAAATCCTGCAAACATGAGCTAACTTTACAAACTGGAGCTGGACGTGTTTTCTGGAACAAAGGCATTTCACTGTAACAAGCAGCAGGTTTTCATTTATGTGGTTTTATTTCTGGTTATCACTCACGACTTACATCAAGAAGATTCCGGATTTGATTCCCAACCATAAACCAGGTCAAGACATCTGCTAAGTCACGTAAAGTTTATGTTCAGATTCATGTTAGTTTTCTAGTGCGCCACCTGCTTGTCTCCATGGAGATGTTACTACTTTGCCTGGAATGTCCCACAGTATGATATTAAACTTGTATCTCCATCAGGACGAGCAGGTGACACTAACAGGCCAGGTCGGATCTGTGGAGTAAGAATAAAGAAAAAAAGAAAGAAAAGAAAAGAAAAGAAAAAAGCCCTGACAAAATAACGGCAAGATAGTTAAGTTTAATGGCTGTGGAACACTCCAGGAGAAGCAGTAATATCTCCATGGAGACCAGTAGGTGGCAGACCCTCCACCAGAAAAGTTACATAGCGCAACTTTAAATGTTTGACCACATATATTTGTATATATCTGACAGCAGAAAGGAAAATGTCAAACTACCCTTATCTGATGGTGGAATGTATGGCATAGCTCACTGCTCCTGACAGGTTTCTCCAGGTGCTGGTTGAAGGGTGGGTCAGTGGGTCGGGGATGAATAAAGTATAGTTTAAAAAGTAGGCGGAAGGCAAAGTCTAGTCTGGTTTACAGCACAGACTCTTGACTGAACTGGCCTTGAAAGAAATGCACTTTTTTATTGTGGTCGTTTCCATGGAGACGCTTTTCCATACAGTCGCTTTATTGTGAGATTTTTCTTTATTTTCAGGGTCAGATTACAGAACAAACTCAATACATCAGGCTCCATGTAGCTCAAAGACGCCAAGGCCAGAACTGTACCAGACCAGAGCGGGAACAACAAGGGTTTTAATGAAGAGCAGATACATTTTATAACTTAAAGGCTGAATCTGATTTTTGTCTTAAAAAATGAAAAACAGAACTAGTTCATTTTAAACCAAAGTTCATTCAGTCCAAAGTTATTCTTCACTTTATACATTCAGAGCATCCTAATTATTCACCACGATGAGTTTATAAGTACCATTCACAAATCTCAGAGACCAGAGAGGAGTTTTGCCGATACAGTAAAACAACACCTAGCATGCTAACTGCACAGTTCCTGATTCTCAGACAATACAACACTTTACAATTGGATGTAGAGACTATACAGCTCACTTATTTTGACCTCAAGAGCTGCTTATACAATATCTGTATATATATAACTGTACTGGGGCAAGACACATTACAGGTCCTTTAAAGAAGGTGCACCCAAGTTTTATCATGTGTCTTGCCCTAGTACAGACATATTGTGACCTCTGTGTGTTTTTATCCAGCACAAACCAGGAATTAAGGCTATGCTCTGGTCTCTGAGAGTTGTGAAAAGCGCTTATAAACTCATCTTGGTGAATAATTAGGATGCTCTGAATGCATAAGATAAGTGAGGAGTAACTTTGGACCACTGCAAACTGTTTAAAATGAACTAGTTCTGTTTTTCCTGTTTTTAAAACTGTAAAAATCGCCTTTAAAGCTCATGTGCCTTGCTGGTTTCATATCTGAGGTCACATCATCTCATACAGGGGCATTTGGGGTTTAATAAAAACTGGTTTTAATCGTAGGATCAATCGTGCTTCTTCTGCAGATCTGTGGAGTTCCCCTGTCATCTCCTCATCTCCACATCTGCACACGTGACTGTCAAACTGATGGAAACAGATTCGTTTTTACACATTTTCTCATTGGCTGTGTGAGGATGTCCCCTCTAGCCCCTCGTTCACTCCACAGGCCTGCACTCTTTAGAAGACTCTATAGAGCCTCATTCACAGAGCGATTCAGACACAGCTCACTACATTCAGATCATGTGATGTGGGTCTGGGCGAAAAAAAGTCTGAAGGCTAAACTCTGATAAAAGTTGATTTCTGTTCTAAATAATGATCAGATTGGACTGGCACAAGTCTTTACGGACTAATAATAATCATACACGTTTTTGTTTTTATCTGAGATATGGAAATTATCGCTCTGTTAACAGCTCAAGCTAAGGTAAGCGGCTTCCTTTTTAAGTCCCTCCCCCTTCAGAGCGCTATCACAACACAATCAGCTGCATCCTGCTAATGAAACTACTGCACATCACATCAGGTTTGTGAAGTTGTAGTGTATTGTTTTGTATCATGCTCTTGTATATTTATGAAAAATGGCCGTTTGGGGCCATGGGTGAGGTTTAAACTTGTGGGTGGAGCCTTGGACAGGACTGTACTACTAACAGTAAGGACAGTTTGAATATGGCGCCGGACAGATCGCTAGATTATTCAAACATGCATGGATGACATCTAAAACCTCTTGAGGCATGTTTTTGATGAGCGAACAACGTCATAACATGGTATAAAAAGTATATTTCACATAATACTTAATACTTAAAGACAACAGTCTGACTCCCCTCACTCTAGTATCCAGAGGTTAGTGTTTGTGAGGTTTTCCCTGCAGCGTCTTACTCACAAACTTGTTCATTTTAAACAGAAACACTGCGCTGATATGGTTTTGGTTTGGTTCTGGCGTGTGCTGTGGACTAGACAGAAACGGGAAAGAATTTCACTCTTGAGCAAATTGAGGGTAAAAGATGAGCTGTAGGAGCTGTCAGTCATCTCTGCTTTGATCTGGTCCTGTTTAAGTGAATGGAGCTAAAGAGTTTGGGCCTGAAGCTAGTTTACTATGGGATTCTGCACCAGTACAAACATGTTTTTATCCTGTTGGGAAATGTGTCTTCTGCATTTGACCTGTCCTTCAAAGTAGGTGGGACATATCCACAAAAATAACCTGTAATAATGTTATAATTTAATAATTTTTGGATGGACATGGTTGCCAGGTCTGCAGTTTCCCACACAATTGTGAGTCACTGCTGAGGCTGAATGATTTGGGAAAAATGTCTAATTGTGTTTTTTTCTGACAAGTGTTGAGTTTTAAACACATCCTGTAGAAGACTGAAATCTGACAAACTAATCCATGAGTCACATTGCAGAACATGTTTGTACAGATCTATACTACAGGGTTAACAGTGTTTATGCAAAATAAGACCCCATGGACACACAGGAAGGGCATCTGACACACAGGGACATTTCAGAACATGTTTGTGCAGATCTAAACTACAGAGCCAGTCAGAAAAAAACAGGAGATTTTGTTCTTTGGACGATATTATGGTAGTAAAATTGTAGCCTTTGCGATTTGCTAATTGTGTCCCCCTTGGCCCCGCCTCCTCCCTTAGCCCCGCTCCTGCGCTCTCACTCTGGTGTCACTTTTAAAGTTCTTTTGTTAAAACACTGGTTCAAACTCAGAGGTCATAGGTCGTGTTTGAGCAGAAACTTCAAATGCACAAATTCTACAAAGATCTGTTTTACCAAAAGCATATTTTCATCAGATGCTGCTGACAAATATGAGAAGTTATTTCACTGAGCACAATGTAGTATGTACTATGTAGTATGTAGTACATGTAGTACATGCAATACATACATACTACATGTAGATCCAAAATATTTTTGAACCGAGCAGTTTGATCCATTTAAAGTTCATTTAATATAAAATATTAATATTAATAGCCAAAGAAGGTTGGACTCTGACAACTGGACAATAAAAAAAAAAAAAAAAGAACTCTGAATGAGGCAGCCCCCCAAACAGAAGACTGTAGGTCCCACCTGAAGGAGCGCGCGCACCACCTGTGGTACACATACCACAGTTTGAGAAACACTGCTCTAGATAATAACTGTAAGAGAAAATGATGTTTAACAACAAAAGTCAAATAATTTACACTTCCATAGACTTTCCTTTTCAGATTTTTCATGGTCATAAAGTTTGTGTTTCATGTGTAATCTGTCAGCCCCGCACAACAGATTCAAGCGCTTGCCCACCAACCGGAGGATAGCTGGTTCAAATCTAACATTGTGTTTCCAGGCAAGACACTTAACCCACTTTGCCCACTCCAGTCACAGTAAGCTGTTGGCTGCAGGGCATCTGGCATAAAATCACAAAAATAGTTGTGCTAATTGTTTGTAATGTCCCTAATGTAGTGTTAAATTAAACTGATTAAACCTCCGGGCTGCTCTGATCTCTAAATGACATTGGTTCTGCTCGGGTTGAATCAATGCTCCATTGTGAGTGTGGTCTTTTGAAGTGCGGGTACCAGCCATGTTTGTAGTTAACCCTATCACTGAACTACAAATCTCAGGGGTCAGAGGTTGCGGCTGTCAAGTAAATATCATGAGAGGGTACGGGTGGGGGCCATGTTTGTGGTTGCTTAGTAACCGAGCGCACTGAAGAGGAGGACGAGACCGAGAGGTCTTCCAGGTTCCTTTACTCAAAATCACTTCTCCAATCACTACTATTACATATTTACACAGACAAGGAGCTTAAATGCTTTGCCCAAGAGCACAACAACAGAAAAGCAATGTCAACGAGATGAGAGACGAATCCCAGGAGACAAGGTAACATTTTTACATCATTTATATCAAAGGTGAACCTGCTTCTTATTGCTTGGCCAAAAAATGGTGAAACAACCTGGAGAAGTTACAAGTCAGATCTGTGGAGAGGCGATCTCCCCCCTGTAATTAATTAAAGCAATTTATTTATGTCTAATAATGTATATATACATAATTTTTAGATCAGTTCAAACTAGGGTTGAGCAAAGCCAAACTACGCCAAGGTCAAATTCTATGCACTGGAGGAGTTTCAATGCATTTATATACAAAATGTGTCCAAATGTGTCAGTATCGAATCAAAGTATTACTTGGAATCAGATCAAAACAAAACTCCCTGGTATCTCTGCTATAAACCCACAGGGAGGTTAAACAGGAGCAGATCTGTGGAGCAGGCCTGCATCTGTGATGACTTTGAACCCGGGCTGCAGAGAAGAACTAATGCAGTTGAAGGTAAAGTGTCTGTTTATTTTATTTATATATTTTGAGGGTACATAAAAGCCGTTAAAGGGACGGTTGGAGTCTGGAGAATGTTTAATGTCTGAAACAGATCTGTGCCTGCCCTGATCCAATCAAACTAATGCTGTTATATAAGGGACATGAGATCACCGGTGTAACGCTGCCTGCATGAAATTAAACCAAGGTCTCATATTCAGATCATTTTATGTATTTATTTATTTATTTTTACTTTAAGCCATTTTAGTATGTTGTTAATATGGATGGGAGAAGATTTCGTGACACAAGATCTCGCAAGAAAATTGTGCAAACATGAGTAGAATGATGAGATTTTTTTCCCCCATATGTTTACATTTATCTGGAAAATGCTAAATAAGATTGTTAACAACTTAAAGATCCTATATTACACAAAACAGACTCTTATGAGCTTTAAGCCATGTTATAATGTTGTTACCTCCACAAAAACATACCTGAAGTTGTGTTTTGTTTCACTGACACATGTTTGAGTAACACTTTATTATCAGTCTGTCTACATCTCCAAAGTTCAAAATGTTCTGTTCCACCTTGTGATGTCATGAAGCACTAGTTTTCAAATTAACAGCTCCTTTTACTTTTAGTTCAGTAGAGATTGGCAATTCCAGGACTGAAATCATCCAAATGATTCTAGTGAAGGTGTATGGAGTTTAAAAACACAGCGGAGCACTTCCTGTATTACCACATGACATCACAAGGTGGAACAGAGTGTTGCCTGTTTGAGAAAAGAACTCAGCTTAAATATGCAGGGTTTATATATTAGGTTATAACATAGATCAGAAAATAGTGTAATATGGGCCCTTTAAATTTTACATTACAAGAAACAAATAACTGTCTATGTTAATTGGATTTTTATTCGAATATTTTTGGCTTTTTTCTTTTTAGTTTCTCATATGCTATAAACCACGTGCATTGTTTACATTTGCATTGGACAAAGTTACATTTCCTGAGAAGAAGTTCAAAAAAGCAGCGCTAGAATAACATCCAAAATATTATAATAATGTATTTATTATAAACAATGTAAAAAATGTGTGATGATGATGTTACTGCGTTACATGTCATGTTCCACAGTGATATTAAACTTCTGTCTTGCATTTATTCAAATACAGATGTTTTTGTTGCTTAAAAAACTACAAAAACATGCATTCTTATTGTAAGCTCTTCACAGATCTGATCTGTAACGTGGCCTGGTAACATCGCTTGTGTGTCACCACGGAGAGAGATGAGTTAAATGCATAATATTCTAGGCAAAGCAATAAGAAGCAGGTGGCAGACCATAAAATCTACTCAATTATTTTGTTGCAGATGAGAATCAAATAAACAACAGCATCATACAAATGAAAATCAATCTGGTGAGAGCCAGGTTAAATCAAGATATGAACATCAATAACAGACCAATCAGGCGCCTTCTTTCACTGAGGCCGCTCCTGCTAGCGTTAGCAACAGGCTTGATTGACAGCGTGGCTAAGGGCCCGTTTCCTACTAAACACGTCAAAACAAAGGGTCAACAACCTCGCTCCTGATTGGCTCTTTGGCTGTGCACCCGAGTTTCCAAATATGGGCGCTAGTTGCAGATTAGCCGCTATAACTGCTAGCCGCCCTGACTGGCTGCATGTGGCTGGAGCTGTACGCTGTGGGAGACTCACACTCCCTCAGTTCTTTGTACAGTCTGTGGCTGGTATCTATTTGAGACAGTGGTTTATGATCTGTCTTCTTCATGTTTCATTTAGTTTAATATCAAACCCACAGTGTATTACAGATGTCCATTACCCAGAGTGCACTGGGCCCTCAGTAAATCCCAGCTGCTCTTTGGCTCATGGACCTGAGCCAAAACTGACCCCTCCCTATGTACCCTTTTACTGACCCCTCCCTATTTAAGCACATTTATGTTAGAGGACAAAATTTTATTTATTTTTGCACTGATTAAAGTCTGTATGGTCTATGTTCATGAAGCTTGATGCTAAAACAATGAATTTATATGAATTTAATAAAAGTCTGCTGTCTCATTGCTGTTGTTACTGTCTCAAATATTCACCAAGATGAGTTTATAAGCTATTGAGCAGTACTAGATGTGCACTGGGCCTGAGTCATAAATAGCATAATCATTCAAGCCCTTAATGGGTGCTCTCGCAACTATTAGCATCCTAGCTAGCCCTATTGTTTTCTTTGTTTTGCTTTGGGTCTAACAATGGAGTTATAGATGGGAGATAGATAATGTCTGAGGCCTCCATTCCTGTTCAAGGAAGGATTGTCTTTCCTAACAAGACTGGGGTCCTAGTCCGCCGTACATCTCCATCTCAAAGCCACTAACCACTCCTTAGAAGATAGTGAGGTACAGATCTTAGCCAAAGAAAAGAAATGGTTTGAGAGAGGAGTTAAAGAGGCAGTTTTTGTTAGGTAAGGAAATCCTTCCTTGACCAGGAATGGCGGCCTTAGACATCATCTATCCCCCATCTACAACTCCATCCTCAGACCCAAAGCAAACAAAGCAAGCAAAGAGAACAAGGACGCACACAGGCAGGGAGAGGACAGGGCACACTGGCCCGTGCTTTCATCAACTGCAGTTACTGAAAATCAAAAAGTCTTCAAAAACTGTTAAGAACCCATAAACATGTTCTACGCTTCACAAGCATTTTATTTTTGGACAATCCTCTTAATTACAGACTTATGAGAGTTTAAACGGCAGTGGAAGTAATCAAGAGCATAATAACATTTATATTAAGGGGTGGAGCCGGAGAACAGAGGCAGAGCTGGAGAGCAGGGCGGAGCTGGAGAGCAGGGGCAGAGCTCAAGGGGGTAGCAGAGGGCCAGGGGTATGTGCATGTGTGTGTGTATGTGTGTGTGTGGCACGCTTCTTTTAAATGTATTGGACATTTTAATTTGTTGCTTGTAGCTGTGATGGAATGATGATTGATAGTGAAAGAAAAATTTTAATCTGTCAACTGGACAAAACGTTGTAGGAGTGAAAACGTTTCGCTGCTCATCCAAGCCGCTTCTTCAGTTCTGATCAGATTGCTGGTGGACACTGCCCTAAATTAGCTCCTCACAGGTCCTCAACATAGTGGCCTTCTCCTTCTGTAGTTCAGCTCTGCCATGTCTCTCCTGTTCCACCTCCTGCTGTAGTGCACTGTTGTTTTCAACCAGCAGGCGGTACATGAGAGTACACTGAGGACCACAGCAAGCTCAAACAGCACTGAATAAACCCCATGGAGGAATCTGGAGGAATCGGACATCTGAGGAGAGTTCAGGTGAGTGTGCATGTGCAGCAGGAGACAACAACAACAACAGCACCAACTTTCAACACAAGTGACTGAAATAACTGGCTTTAGCTCCACGTTTCTTGTGATTAGTGACACATACTAGTGATGGGCCAAACGAGTCAATGCACTGAAACATGTGTGGAGCTGTGTCCCTGTGTGGAGCTGTGTCCCTGTGTGGAGCTGTGTCCCTGTGTGGAGCTGTGTCCCTGTGTGGAGCTGTGTCCCTGTGTGGAGCTGTGTCCCTGTGTGGAGCCGTGTCCCTGTGTGTGTCACTCTAAGAAAAGTCACATGGCCAATACACGTCCTGTGTCATGTGATGTGGTTCGTGTCATGTAGAGCGAGGTGCGCGAGGCTCAAGGAGCTGTGTCTTTGTTCATCACCACAGAACCACAGAGAAAAAGAAGCCAGGCCTTTACTCATTTGTGGCTCATTTTGCTCAGCCCCGAGAGGAGCTGCTCAAACACTGTATTATTTTACTGTCATTGTCACAACCATCACCTCGTCATGCATCACTCATGAACCACTTTATTATATAACAGGCTGCTATTGCTGTAATGACATAACACAGCACTATGTGTCTGAATGAACGAGCCCTGCGTCGTGTTAACGCTTCTGCAGAGGAAACAGTTCATTTTTGAAACCAGTAGATGGCGCAGTAGAATACATCAACACAGTGTTGTAAATGTGTTACACACACCTTGAGGCGTTGTCTACCCATCACTAATACAAGCAGTCATTAAATCAAACAGTGAGCTAGTTTCAAGGCTAGTTTGTGTGAAATGGAGCATCCGGACGGAGCAGTGGAGTGACTGGGGGGCTGGAGACGAGCCAGTCTGGTCTGTGACCTGTGGGTTTATGAAGGAGCGACAGCGTTAATGGAATAACGGGACTATTACAGGTGTGTGGAGAAACATGTGGCTGTTCTGGACCTACTTCGCTTCAAGGAAATACAGGACGTTTCTTCAAGAAAAACAGTGCACTATTGTTGTTAGTATCTCTTCATGAATGGTTGTATGTTTGTATGTTTGTGTGTTCGTGTGTTTGTATGTTTGTGTGTTTGTGTGTTTGTATGTTTGTGTGTTTGTATGTTTGTGTGTTTGTATGTTTGTGTGTTTGTATGTTTGTGTGTTTGTGTGTTTGTGTGTTTGTATGTTTGTATGTATTGTGTTTTGTGTGTTTGTATGTTTGTGTGTTTGTGTGTTTGTGTGTTTGTATGTTTGTATGTATGTGTGTATGGTTGTATGGTTGTATGTTTTTTTATGGTTGGAACTGGATCTAATTTTTCTTTAATTTGTAGTTAATGCTGAACAAACACAAGAATCCACAGAGAAGCAGAGCAGGAAACACGAGTGAGAGCTTTTTGTCATCGTAACAGTTTTTAATTATTATTAATGTAGTGCAACATTTGATTTCGATTCTAGAGGCTAAACTCACTCCCCCTCTTAGTTTGAGCCATTTTAAACACTATGACTAAACCATGATCAGTTTGTAGATGAGTTCTCACACTGACTTCTGTCATATAAATAAACTCTTCTGAACGGCTCTTTGACATGAACGGATCCAAAAGATTCGGATCCCCTAAAATCGTCGAAAGTCCCATCACTGAAATGTTGTGTTATTTATTGTTTGTGCCATATCCACATACTTTTACAGTTTTATAAAGGTACTTAAATTTCACAATAAAAGCACAGGGAGCTGGCTAAATGTCTAGATACATTTTACGACCCTGACTTTGACTTGTCTTATTGTGTTCTGGTCTTATTTATTGTTTTATACTGTATTTGTGTAGGTTTAAAGGGCTATAAAGGCATTGAATTTTTGCAATAAAAGCTCGGTCTGTTTTCACAATAAAAGCTCTGCTCCTGGGCGTTTTTGGAGATATGGATTTGTAATGAAAGAC
>KN485306.1:2803-37643 GCA_000787095.1 Periophthalmodon schlosseri | reverse complement strand
AAACAAGGAAAACAACAGGGCTACCCAGTATGCTAATAGCCAGTATGCTAATAGCCAGTATGCTAATAGGTGTGAGTGCACCCATTAGGGGCCTGAATGATGCTAAATATGATTCAGGCACAGTTCACAGGTCGTTCACAGTTCGTTTTCATACATGTTAATGCACCACGCGAGAGGACATCAGCTGATCAAAGAACTTATTTCTATGACAACGTGCTTAAAGCAGACAGAGCCCTGTGAATACGTGCACACGCTCACTTCCCCTGTAGTGCTGGTCTTTTCTTTCACCTGTGGTTAAAATACACTGTGAGGACTGTATGCGGAGGAGGTGTGGTGGCGGAGGAGAAAAAGCTTTTGGAAGACACACAGACAGACCGAGTCTTACAGAGGCAGGAGGAGACTGTCACTGATATTAAGTTGACGTGTCAAACAGCAGCTCCAGCGCCTGTTCATACAAATATACATGATCCGAGCACTTTTTTTGACCAATTGCACTTTTACTGTCACAGCGGACTGCGTAGGTCGGCCCGAGGTAGGACACGTTCACACTTTTATCCTCCAGTTGATCAGCCGGACCAGGAGCGGCTCATCAACTGGTGGGTGGATGTGGATGGGTGGAGGCAAGGCCAAGTACAGAAAAAGGACTGGTCCGTAACACTATGCATCATACCTGGACGAGTGAGGGATTACACAGATGTAGGAGAGAGACAAAAACAGAGGGGGGAGGTCAGAGACGAGATAGAAACTGCACAGCAATTTAAAAAAAAAGATTTTTTTAAATGTCCTGGGAGGAGTGGGGGGTAGAGAGGGAGAGAGGGTGGAGGGAGGAGGAGGGGGGAGGACAGAAAAAGGTGAGAGAGGGGGCAATCGAAAACAGAGACAAAAAGAGAGTTGTGAGAGGAGATAGCAACTGCAGAGGAGGTTAGGTTAGAAGAAAAGGAGCAGAGGGAGGAAAGAGAGAGATAGAGAAAGAGATAGGCAAGAAGAGGGGGCAGAGGGCAGAAAAGCTAGGACATGGTTTTTAAAAAATGTCCCAGGAAAAGGAACGAGAGAGGAGAGAAGACAAAGAGGGTTGGAGAGAGGGAGGAAAGAGATAAAGAGAAAGAGGAGAGATTGTAAAGTTGGAAAATTGGGAAGGGAGGCAGCGCAAGAGGAGGAGTGAGAAAGAATAGAGAGAATGGGGGAGAGAGGATGAGAGGAGAGAGGGCAGGCGGGAAGAGGAGAGAGACACAGGGGAAGAGAGAGGGAGAGAAAAAGGTGGGAGAGGGGGCAATCAGAAGGACAAGAAGAGAGGAGGGGGAGGAGAGAGAGGAGATCGAAACTGCGGAGGAGTTTAGGGTTTTTTAAAATGTCCTGGGAGAAGAAAGGAGAGGGAAGAGAGGAGAGAGAAAGACAGGAAGAGAAAGAGGTGGGATTGTTTTTTCCTAATCGGTGATACACGTAGGATTTGGGAGCATCACACAGCCATTTTGGACCAAATGCTTTTTACTGCAAACTAAAACTTAATTAAAGAGGGGCTATTGTGCAAAACCGATTTTTGTATCTTTCTACCATGTTACAATGTTGCTCCTTCATCAAAAACATGCCTGAAGACGTTTTAAATGTCATCCATGCATGTTTGAGTAATCTAGCGATCTCTCCCGGGCCCTATTCAAACCCTCCTTACGGTTAGCTGTAAGATTCGGTTTGATGCTCCGCCCACAAACCTACATCACCCAGGCTCCCACACGACAATTCTCCATAAATCTACAAAAACACGATACAAAACTGTACACTACAACTTCGCTGATTGTGTTGTGATAGGGCGACAGTGGCTCAGTTGGCGGTAATTCCAGCTCCCACGGATGAATACTGTCGTCGTGTCCTTGGGCAAGACACTTAAAATTGAGTCAATCCTATTGTAATGCCTTTGTTATAATATAAATAAATGTCAGTAATGTCCATCATGCTGGAGAACTGCAGTGTCTTCCTCCCTGTTATTCTAGCGCTACAAATCCTCTGGGCCCGTCTGAAAACACAGGCACTGGTTTCTATTTTAAATCGTGTCTAATGAGAGTCTGCTCTGATTAGGTGCATGTTGTTCATGAGAAGCAGATGACAGCGTTGTGTAACCAGCATCTGCCAAATTATGAATCAAATCACCAAAACTTCAAATCAGGCGTTGGATCTGACACAGGCCCAGCTGTCTCTCACACAGCGGATAATGTTTAAAATGATGGGAATTATACACATCAAATGGTTTAGAGCTGATTTGACTGTTTATTTTGTGGTTAGATTCTTTTTGACAAGTTTAAAGGGGGGGTATTTTACTTTTATGGGGTATTAAAGAGGTTTTTTTTTTACTTTTATGGGGTATTAACTGTAACACATAACATATTTAGATCACCATGTTTCCTTTTATTGTTTTGTAACTGTTATATTCACCCAAAAAATATTCTACAGTTTAGCATTACATTTATCTGTCTCCATGAAAACAAGCCAGTAGCTCCACCTGGCCAAGTCACAAGTTAGGTCTGTGGAGAGGCAGGTTTGCTCACAGTAAGAATATATGTTTTAATATTTGGACTACGTTGACTAAGTGCATTATATACAAGCTTAATGCCGTACAGCGGAACATCTTAGCAATAACATCTCCATGGAGACAAGCGGGAAGAAACGAGATTACTAATATGACTCTGGGAATTGAACTGTGAACCCTGTTGTAATGGGGTGTAATCTAATTCTTACATAACTCACCTCTATGAGAACAAACCAGGCTTAATTTATCTGAGTCCAGGATCTAAAAATATCAGCTATTAAACGATAAATGTCCCAATCATGAGATGTTTTTGCAACACAACCTGGAATAACCTCATTCACACCAGGTCAGAGCTTTGGACCGTGGTTTAGTCCTGGTTTAGTCCAGAGTCAGTCATCGTTTGGTTCTGGTTTAGTTCTGGTTTAGTTCTGGTTCAGCCCTGGTTCAGACCTGGTTTAGTCCTGGTTCAGATCTGGTTCAGCCCTGGTTCAGATCCGGTTTAATCCTGGTTTAGTCTCGCTTTAGTCTTGGTTTAGCCGTGGTTTAGTCCTAGTTTAACCCTAGTTCAGTCCTGGTTTTGCTCTGGATCAGTCCTGGGTTAGTCCTGTTTTATTCCTGCTTTAGCCCTGGTTTAGTACTGGTTTAGTCCTGGTTTAGTCCTGGTTCAGCTCTAGTTCAGTCCTGATTTAATACTGCTTTAGTCTTGGTTTAGCCCTGGGTCAGTCCTGGTTCAGTCCTGGTTGAGTCATGATTTAGCCCTGTTTTAATCCTGGTTTAGTTCTGCTTTAGTCTTGGTCTAGCCCTGGTTCAGCCTAGCTTCAATCCTGGTTTAGTCCTGCTTTAGTCTTGATTTAGTCCTGGTTTAGTCCTAGTTTAACCCTGGTTCAGTCCTGGTTTGTTTCTGCTTTAGTCTTGGTTTAGCCCTGGTTTAGTCCTAATTTAATCCTGGTTTAGTCCGGGTTTAGTCCTGGTTTAGTCCCGGTCTGTTTTGGTTGTTTTGGTGTTGTTTTGTTTTGGTTTAAGTCTGAAAAAGCTGTTCTAAATTGTTTCCAGTGGATAGTAGCGATGTGTCAGAGTTTGTGAGAGACGAGCTCTAGTCAGAACCTCCTGTCACGGCTCTGTCTTATCTGATTTATAGTTGAGCAGATATTTTTTTGTATATTTATCCAAGTCACCCTGATAGACTCTAGCCCTCACCCTCTCACCCGGTGCTTGCATAACCCCACGTGAAATGTGAGCCAGTGCCGGTGTCTTCAGTGTAAACAGTGCGAGTGCGTGCTGTATGTGGATGCCTGTGTTTTGACTGGTGTGGGTGCTTGTGTCTCTTGATAAACGTTTTTGGTCTCATGATATATGAAGTGAGCTTTGGAAGAGTGTGTGGGCAGAGTCAGAGGAGGTGAATCTGATACGGCCCTCATCCTCACTATCGACAAAACATCTGCAAGACACGGCCCTGGTACGGACCACAGATCGTGCATTATTTAAACTGAAACTAAAAACAAAATCCACTTTTTTCTACTAAACTGTGTAAGATGTTTTAATAGCTTTATCTACTGTTCCCATTTTTTGGGGCCATTTTGGTGCAAACTGCATTTGCAGCTTTCTGGTTTAAACCATCTAAATCTAAGTGTGTGCTGCCTTCAGTGGCCTCTGCAAATTCAAGTACTACGTGACATCACACAGGACCGCCCTGATTAAAGCCAGGTGTTTCTCGCTGCAGGGGTGGAGTTTGAAGTGTAGATACCTGTTAGACCAATCACACTGTTCCTTATAACTCCAAACCCCACCCCTCCTCCTCACTCACGCTCCCCTTTAGTCCTCCAAATACTGCTCAGTTTAGAAGCTCCATTTGAGTTTAGGTGTTTAGTCCCACTTTAACTTCTCTATGAAAACTTTATTGCTTTGTCGGGAATGTTCTGACTCAGCCACATTACAATACTGTATACAAAATACATGTACCGCACTGTAAAAAACTGAAAAACTTTCTTCCTTACTGTAGCTTGCATCTCCACAAACCTGACTCTTATTTGACCTGGAGGAGGACCTCTCTTTCTCGTTTCCATGGAAATTTTGTATGGCATAAAACTTATCTATCTCTACGGAGAATGTTCCAAAGTATGTTTTAACTCTCTATTTCCAGAAAGTTACGTGGTGTTACTTTAAAGGCGCTGTGCCTGATTTATACTGTTTTAAAAACATGAAAAACAGAACTAGTTCATTTTAAACGGTTTGCAGTGGTTCAAATTATTCCTCACTTACATTATGCATTCAGAGCATCCTAATTGATCACTGCAATGAGTTTATAAGCACTTTTGACAACTTTCAGAGACTAGAGCAGAGTTTTGCATGGTACTAAAGATAACAACAACATGCATGCTAACACACACTTCCTGGTTCTTGTACAATAAAACTCTTTATGCTTAGATACAGTACAGACAGTACACAGCTGACTTATTTTGACCTCAGGAGCTGCTTATACAATATATCTGTTTGGGGCCAGACAAAATGTGCTCAGATACATGGGAAAGAAGACCTTTAAACATATTTAATATTGTAATGATCCAGATAAGTGCTCCGGGGCTCCTGACAGGTCTGAATGGCTTTGACAAATGGGCCAGATGCAGATGACAAACCATCCAAACCATTTCCTCTCCTCTGTTTAAGCTCCTGCTGCTGAGGCCTGCTGCTTTATATCCTTCTAATGTACTCCTAATGAGGTGCCGCTGTTGTTTACGTTAACGTACTTTTATTAGCCCCATAAACCTGCTAATGCTCCCCCACTGAAACGCGATACGGTGCCGCGGTGCCAGATTTACATTAAGACCGTTTAAACCTCACACATAAAAGGCTTCACCAAACGTAGGGCTGCTCTGAGAGACGCTGTCAGGTCAAACACATGAAACGCATATGGCTCGTTATAGCAGCTCGTTTTCAGATTACATGTTACACTATGGGGCTGCTGCTAACTCAAAGCAGAGACTCTTAACCCTATAGGAGTTTATGGAGCCGGATTACAGTAATGAATCGTAATGGGAATAGATTCTACTGTGTTGAAGCATGCACAGAACAGCTGCTAAAGCCAAACGTCGGTGCAGAGGCAATTTGAGAGATTTATAAAATGGTACAAAGACTTTACAGGCCATATATTAAGCATTACTGGACACCATACCTGATTTTTACTGTTTAACGTGAAAAACAAAACTAGTTCCTTTTAAACGGTTTGCAGTGGTCCAAAATTATTCCTCACTTACCTTATGCATTCAGAGCATCCTAATTGTTCACCACAATGAGTTTATAAGAGCTTTTCACAGCTCGAAGAGACCAGAGTGGAGTTTTCTCATTACAGAGATGCTAACAACAACTAGCATGATAACCGCACACTCCCCACTTCTCGGACAATAAACCACTTTATAATTAGCTGCAGACAGTACACAGCTGACTTATTTTGACCTCAAGAGGTGCTTATACAATATATCTGTACTGGGGAGACACACATTTTGCTCAAATACAATTGGGTACAGGGCCTTTAAAGATTTGTTTACATAACAGAAGACAAGCCAAAGTAATTCAGTCCAGACTCTTCCTCTGAGGAGTGAGGCACTTCAAACATGGTTACAAACATTAGTTGTTGAGTTCTTTAGAGTCTGGTGAAGGTGTACAACAGGGGGGTTAACTGCTCTGATCCTCTTTGTACCACACACACGAGCGAGTCTTTGGGAGTCTTTGGGGGTCTTTGGGTGTCTTCGGGAGACTTTGGGTGTCTTTGGGAGACTTTGGGAGTCATTGGGTGTCTTTGGGTGTCTTTAGGTATCTTGTGGGGTCTTTGAGGGTCTTTGGGCGTCTTTGGGTGTCTTTGGGGGTCTTTTGGAAGTCTTTGGAGGTATTTGGGTGTCTTTGAGAGTCTTTGGGGGTATTTGGGTGTGTTTTGAGGTCTTTGGGGATCTATGGGTGTTTTTGGGAGTCTTTGGGGGTCTTTAGGTGTCTTTGGGAGTCTTTGGGGGTCTTTGGGTGTCTTTAGGTATCTTTGGGTGTCTTTGGGAGTCTTTGGGGGTCTTTGGGTGTCTTTGAGAGTCTTTGGGTGTCTTTGGGGGTCTTTTGAGGTCTTTGGGGATCTATGGGTGTTTTTGGGGGTCTTTGGGTGTCTTTGGGTGTCTTTGGGTGTCTTCAATGCATTATTGTTATTATTATCAGTCTGATAAACTTGACATGTCCATTGAAAGAACACCTTCAGACACATCACACCGGGGTTAGTTCTATGCTCCCTCAGCTTCATGTTCTCACATTTGTTGGGTTGTAGGGTAATGGCTAAAGAGGGGGTATTTTACTTCTATGGGGTATTACATGCTAACACATAACATATTTTTATATCACCATGTTACTTTTTATTGTTTTGGAAATGCCCAAAACAGTTTTGCTTTCATTTTTTCCCTCTCTTTGCTCTCTGCGTTAAGTCACTCCCCCTTCAGAGAGCTATCACAACACAATTAGTTTGCATCCCGCTAGTGCAACTACTGCACATCACATCAGGTTTGTGAAGTTGTAGTGTACAGTTTTGTATCATGTTTTTGTATCTTTATGGAGAATTGTTGTGTGGGAACATGGGTGACATAGGTTTGTGGGCGGAGCATTAGACAGAATCTTACAGCTAACTGTAAGGAGGTTTTGAATAGAGCCTAGAGATGCATGAATGACATCCAAACCTCTTCAGGCATGTTTTTGATGAGGGAATGATATAACATGGTAGAAAGCTAAAAAAATTTTTTGCTTTTGCATCATACCTCTTTAAGGTTAGGGCCAGGGCAGGGGTTATGGATTTAGTTTAAATGTGAGAAAACAGGGCTGTGGGAACATAGACACACCAGGATCTGTCACTAAAAGAAATGATCAAGAAAAACCATGGAATCGTGTGTTCTGTTCTGACTGTGGAATAATGTGTTTTTGCAGAGCTTTGTCCTTGTGCACCTGCTTCTCCTCCTCATTAACCATCATCATTATTAATATTATTCTCCATATTATTCTGCGCGTTAGAACAAAGGCTCTGGATTTCACACACCCATTCAATCAGCTCTCTCTGACCTCCACAGCTGCTCCTCGCTCCAATTAAAGCTGTTTTCTGAGACTATACTTGGTCAGATCAGCCCCAAGACCCACTCAACAACAATAAACATTCCTTAGATTAATACCACACCTGTCTATGCTTACGATTAACCATAAGGAGGGTTTGAATAGGGCCAGGGAGAGATTGCTAAATTACTCAAACATTCATAGATGACAGTAATCTTTCCTCACAAATGGACAAAATTGCGCAGTGGACACCCGGCTTAAATTTGACAAAGAAATATATTCTGAGGTCAACGGTTTACGTGAATATGAGATTTTTAATGTAAGTGACTTTGTTATGACTTTTGACCCATCAGAAGAGTGACTTAACTGTTTTGTATTTCAAGACTTTCAATTCTTTTGTTTCTGTAAAATGTGAAAATTCTGGTTTGACATTTTTTAAAGCGTTTTCCCTCGTTCAGAATTAGAACCTGTTTTTTTCTACATTCACTCCTGTCTGTTTCTCAGGTCTTCATTTTAGGCCAACCAGACTTTTAACCAAACTATCTATCCCACACCATGAAGTCCACACATCTTCACCAAACTTGTTCATTTCAGTGCGATCGTTGGCACTCGCGCCTCACAATAAGAAGGTTCTGGGTTTGATTCCTCATCTTTCTGTGTGGAGTTTACGTGTTCTCCCTGTGTCTGGGCACTTCGGTTTTCCCTCTTGGACCCAAAACATGCGCAATAGGTCAAATCCTCCAGCTAAGCTAGTCCTGACCAAGACTAGCTCAAGACCTGGAGATGGGTCCCACTGCTCCTGACAGGTTTAACCCAAAGACACTGAAGGATGGGTCAAATGCAGAGGACAGATTTCCCTATGGGGACAATAAAGTGTAACTTAGTTTTAGGAATGCACCGATACAGTACTGGTATTGAATATCGGCACCGATCCAGGAAAATTAGCTAGATCAGGTATCGGTTCTATGATATCAGTTCAGCTGATATCCTGGTTGGACCTTTTATTGGATGTTATAAGACTATTTGCTGGCAAATGTTGTTTAGTTTGTAATGTTTCATACAAAGCTGCTCAACAGTTACCTGATGGATAAATAACACAGTTGGATACATTTTATATTAAGTTAATTGTGTTTTGATGGAAATAAATGCCTTTTTCAATCGGGTATCAACAGATACCAAAAGCCAAAAACTGAAAAAGCTGGATCGGTGCATCTCTACTTAGTTTACTCCGACTGCTTTCTTTTTCACTGTGTCAGAGATGCTGGCACAGCGCCCCCTCTGGTGCTGTTTATACAACTTTTATGGTATCTAAGGCCTGCTAAGGTATTTTCCTCACATAAATACAATATACTACAAGAAATACCCAGACAAAGGGTCAAAAGAACTTAAAGTAAAAAATGAACATTTAAATACTTTTAGATTGCCCGCGATCCAGAATGCACACTTCACAAATACTTTATAAAGATGTGAGTCTGGTCACTGGTGAATCTCCTCAAGTTCAGATGGGCGTGATTGTCAGGTAGATTAGCCAATCAGGGACATGCATGGTCTGTCTGTATCAAAATAAATATGGCTGCTTATGAGTAAAAAAGACAGAAAAAAATATCAGAGGGGACTGAAATTTATCACAGATTTTTGCAGAATCAGAGAGTGAAGCACTAAACTCTGATAATCTGAGGGGAGAGAAATGTGATTTTGTTTGTAAATGATGCGTGACCAATGAGTTCCTTTGTTTCACGTGTCACTGAAATAAACAAATCTGATTGGACGATCATGTTTGGTTCTGGCTTGAGGTGTGACCATAGACTGTATATATAAATGGACATAACTAACCTGCTATCTGGCACGTTCCCAGTAGGACGTGATCATGGACGCGCTTCTGGCTCCATCGGCTCTGGCTCCTATTCACTTTGCACTGGAAAACTGTGGCCCCTCTCTCTGTAACTGCTGCTGTCAGACTCGTCATTTTGGTCTTAAAATGTTCGTATTAACCACTTCCACACGATCCTGGTGTCTTTATTTCACTATTTTGTCCCTAAATCAAGATATGGACATTAATAACAGAAAATTCAGGCGCCTTCTTTCCCAGAGGTCACTCCCACTAGCGTCAGCAACAGGTTTCATTGACAGCGTTACTAAGCGCCCACTCCCTGCTAAAACAGCGCTGTGGGCGGAAAGGGGAGTTACCTTGATCAGCCTTGCTCCAGATTGGCTCTTTGGTTGCTATGATACTCGGAATTCCAAATATGGAACTCAGCTCCAAATTCGCCCCATAACTGCTCTAGCCTCGATGAGCTTCATTTGACTGGAACACTGAACGCTACGGGTGATGTCACACTCACTTAGTCCACCTCTTTACAGTCTGTGTGTGCAGCAGAGAGCGTGAGGACCAAACTAATATCCCTCTGTATAAAAACACAGAGAGATCAGATCAATATGGATTTGTCAGGCAAACTTTTAGAGAGTTTTTTGTTTCTTATCTTTAAAGAATGAGAAGATTGGCATAGAGTAGTGTGATTCCCCTCGTGTGGACACTCCAGACTGATCCAGTCTGATCCGAACGGCTGAAGCAGATCAGATCTTTCCTCCACGAGTTCATGAATCTGAGGCTGTGTTTCGGGCACAAAGGGGGTATTCTCTGGGTGCATCATTCTGGTTCAAATTTGTTTTAGAAAAAAGTCAAATAAGTTAATAGGCCCACTCAGAGAACAGGAATCACATGTCAAGACAACATAAAATCTGTAAACTAAATGAGAGTTCTTGAAAATTATTACACACATTAAAGATTCACTATGTAACCGTTCTGGTGCATGTCCCACCACTTGCTTATCTCCAGCTTAGATCACTGCATACTGTTGTGTCCTTTGGCAAGACACCCACCTTAACTACGCATGAATGAGGAGATGCTATTTTTTGCCTGGAATGTTTCATAACATGGCATTAAATTATCTCTATCTTACATTTATTCCGTTGTCAAGTGTTTTTACTGCTAAAGAGGTAGATTGAAAAACGTGCATTCTTACTGTGGGCGGGCTTGCCTCTCCACAGATCTGACTGATGGTATGGTATGCTTTTTATTTGTACAGGGATAGTGCACAACAATATATAACCAAGACAAGTGCATGTACACACACACACACATTCTACATTCTACTGATCATTCAAATCACATTTGTCCCTAATGTGATAACTTGGGCTGGTGGCTGCTTGTCTTCACGGAAATTGGTAAGTTTAAAGCCATAGCCGTGGAACATGGCAAAGCAAATGGTGGTTTTCAGATCCTGGAATGTGATGATGTCATACTCCCAGATGGATGCAAGGGCCACTTTTCCCTTTTGATGACATTGCACTTTGCCATGAAATATCCAAAAGGTAAATTCACAAATGTTGAACCTGAACAATATTCATGTTACCTTATCCCATCCATCCATTTTCTTCTGTTGCCAGGCAGCAGTCTAAGCAGGGACTCCCAGACTTCCCTAACCCATAGACACTTCTTCAAGCTCCTCTGGTGGGACCCCAACGCATTCCCAGACACAGTCCTTCCACCTCGCCACCTCAGCTGGCTCCTCTCCACATGGAGGAGCATCTGTATTAAACATTATTGGCTTATAGAATGTTGGGACGTCATCTGGTGTCACCTTCATATACAGACAAGTGAAGTGTCTTGCCCAATGACACAACAGAATCCAGTGGTCTGAGCTGGGACCCGGAGCTACTGTCTCCGAAATTGTTTTAGCCCCTATTCAAATCCCAGTGTAGTCCTGGTATAGTTCTGTTTTCAATGATGGATTGATACCAACATTTCAATATATCATTACCTGCTGTATTAAAAAAAAAAATCTAATTCTAATCAGTTTTTGAAATGGATGTTTGTTTTTTATGATCATTTTTATATAGCACTTTTCCACCATCAATGCACCACTCACACACACTGTTTTTCCTTCATATCAGATAATGGTTTGGGTCCATGGTCTTTATAGAGTCCAGTTTCGTCTCCGGTTTAACTGCTCCTCTGAGGATTTGGGCTCAGACAGGTTTGTTAATAATTGATGGGACCATTTATTTCTGAATATACAACTCTAGTCTACTGTAAATCAGAATGACATTTAAAGGGCCTTTTTTATGTTATTTTCTGATCTATGTTACTAGAATTCATTAGAATCATTTGGATGATTTCAGGCCTGGAATTGCCGATCTCTACTGAACTAAAGGCAAAAGGAGCTGTTAACTTGAAAACTACAGCTTCATGACATCACAAGGTGGAACAAGCATTTTGAACTGAACTAAAGGCAAAAGGAGCTGTTAACTTGAAAACTACAGCTTCATGACATCACAAGGTGGAACACAGCATTTTGAGCTTTAGAGATGTAGACAGACTAATAATAAAGAGTTACTCAAACATGTGTGAATGAAACAAAACACAACTCCAGGTCTGTTTTTGAGGAGGTAACACCATTAGAACATGATTTAAAGCTCACAAGAGTCAGTTTTGTGTAATATAGTACCTTTAAAGTGCACGTGACAGCTTAGACTTCTAATTTCCTTAAAACGTGGTTAACATCATTATGTTTAAAGCAACAATGTGTAACTTTTTAGCCAAAAAAGAAACAAAAAAATAGACTAAAATAAACGCGTGCATCCTTACTGTTGAAATTGAAATGTTATTCCTTTGGCTTTAATATTCCACAGAATGGCATAAAACGTATCTCCATGGACAATGTTCCAAAGTATGATTTTAATTTTCTATTTTCATGGAATCAGGCAGGTGACGTGCCACCTCCACAAAGTTACATACTGTACCTTTAAGTTTTTACATTTTGGTGGAGTTTACGATTGAACTTCCTGGTTGGACACAGGCAGCAGATGTGACACATGTAGCAGTAAATCCACAACAGTTAGAAACCATAACAAGGACCAGCACTTTATTAAGGAAATCCCACAATAGTTATGATTAGACCAATAAAATAGATGGCAACACTTTTGTTTTGTTAAAGGGAGGTTTAAATTTCAAAATGGCTTCCGTGCTCATAAATTTGATGGTACAGGGACTCAGCGCTACTTCCTGTGTTTTTGTACTTTTCTTCTCAACTTTTTTTTCTTCCACAAACTGCCACTTAGCTGATGTAAAACTGTGATAAATACTTCGCACAGCTTCTGTTCCACCAAACCAAGTCAGAATTACACAAACATGAAAATGCACTTGCCATAATCTCATTTTGGTTCATTTGAAGAGGGAGAGTGAGCCATTCGTTTAGGTGTGTACTTCATGTCTTGGCTCAATCACTCAGCAATTACTTTGGGATCATACTCTGATTAATACTATGACATCAACAAAAGATTTAATTATTATTATTAAGATGACAGCCGTAACTATTTCTCTTTCTTTGTCATATTCACCAATTTCACCAATTCACCAATTTGTCAATTTCAATAATAACTTCCTGAATACAAAACCAGTTTTTAATCATTGCCATTTAATCATAGACTGTATATGGACGTAGCTAACCTGCCAGCCGCCGGATTCCAAATAGAAAGTGAGCGTGGGTGTCCTCGTGTTTGTGGTGTCAGTGCGACTCTGAGCTGCTCTGTCATATCGTAACCAAAAAACATCACCGCGGCAACAGCCAATATCAGCAGCACAGCGAGGATTGGACTGAAGCTGCTGCAGATGAGCGATAGTGACTCTACTTCCTGTGTAGTTTATCTCCAAGATTCTGTGCATTAAAAGCATTTATCAGAACTATTGCTCCACATTTCACAAATAATAATAATAATAAAACAATTTTGACTTGCATCTCAACTAGAATTTCCACTGAACGCAGGGGCTGTGATTGGTTGATCCACAAACACCACACGGAAAACTGATTAAAACAGGCAAGGCAAGTTTATTTGTACAACACAATTCGTACACAAGGTAATTCAAAGTACTTTACAGAATAAGAAAGACATTAAAATCACAATGGAAACAAATCAAAACATAAATAATCACAAATAATCATCATAAAATTAAATTAAAGAAGGAAAAGTGCAGAATAAAAACCTTTCAGTCATATGCACAGCTGAACAGAACTGTTTTGAGCCTGGATTTAAACATTGCCGAAGTAGAGGCCTGTTTCACAAAACTGAAACCCTGATTCCCCATGTTTGTTTCTGACTCTGGGCACCAGCAGGAGGCCGGTCCCTGAAGTCTCCACAGGTCTGACCTGTAACTTGCCTGGTCTGGTGGAGGCACTCGCTTATCTCTACTGTGGGGACAGATAAGCTTAATGTTGTTATTTGGAACATTCAAGACAAATCAACATCTCCACAGAAGCTACAGAAGCACTTAGCGGACCCTCATCCAAAAATGTCACATAGTGCACCTTTAATATATCATTTTTTTGTATATTTTCAGGGGATTTGCATATTAACATTTGCATTTCTGTAAATATGTCACATTTTGCATATTTAAGCCGAGTTTGTCTCTCAAACGGAAAACACTCCACCTTTTGATGTCATGGGGTAATACAGGAAGTGCTCCATTGTGTTTTTAAACTCCATACACTAGAATCATAGATAGTTTCAGTCCTGGAATTGTAGTCTCTACTTGAACTAAAGATAAAAGGAGCTGTTAACTTGAAAACTACAGCTTCATGACATCACAAGGTGGAACATTTGGAGATGTAGACAGACTAATAATAAAAGGTAACCCAAACATGTGTGAATGAAACAAAACACAACTCCAGGTATGTTTTTGGGGAGGTAACAACATTATAACATGGTTTAAAGCTCACAAGAGTCAGTTTTACGTAATACCTTTTAGATGTGAAGTAGTGAACCCTGTGTAATCTATTTATACACCAAATGATATTACAGTGTTTTAAAGCACTCTGGTCCATCTGGAGGGAAATGTGCATTTGCTCTTCACTTCTTCACTTATCAGTTTGTTTCCTCCTGTCTGCTCCTGTCTGCTCCTCTGGCTCTGCTCCTCTGGCTCTGCTCCTCTGGCTCTGCTCCTCTGTCTACTACTGTCTGCTCTTCTGGGTTTGCTACTGTCTGCTCCTCTGGCTCTGCTCCTCTGTCTAGTCCTGTCTGCTCCTCTGGCTCTCCTCCCTTGCCTCTGCTCCTGTCTTCTCCTCTGCTCCTCTGGCTCACCTCCTCAAGCTCTGCTCCTATCTGCTCTTCTGGGTCTCTTCCTCTGGCCCTGCTCCTGTCTGCTCCTCTGGCTCTGCTCCTCTGCTCCTCTGGCTCTCCTCCTCTGCCTCTGCTCCTGTCTGCTCCTCTGCTCCTCTGGCTCTGCTCCTGTGTGCTCCTGTCTCCCCTCCCTGTGCACACATGGATCATATGACGCCTCACTTCCTAAATGGACTATATCTATGTATCGACTTCACATTAGGAACTCAATTGGGAATCGATCAGACGTTCTGGCTGCGCTAAAAAGCACGGATCAGGTTCTGTGTCGTCTGTTTGCAAGAAGACTCAAATGTAAAGGCTAACCACCGAAGGCTAAGCCACAGGAACACAGGGAGAACATGCACGCTCCACTCAGAGAGACCAGGAGTGTAACCCACAACCTCCTCACTGGGGGGAGGAGATAGGATAACCACTCTGCCACAGTTATGGTTCACATTATGGTCATTTCTCTTGGAGCCTAAAGCCCACATCACATCATGTTATTCTGCTCGAGTAAACGTCTGTAACATGCGAGTGGCCCGACACGCATACGCCAGCTCCACATGTGAAGCGCATACGGCAGATTTCATGTTTTTTAATTATTACTTAGTTTAGTCGGATAAAATAATAGGTTAGTAACATTTTATAATAACTACACTATTTATAACATTGATTTGGGATGAGTAATCTAATGAGGGGATTAGGGTTAATTAAGTAGTTACTAAGGCTGAGCCACTTAAAGGTCCTGTATTACACAAAACAGACTCTTATGAGCTTTAGGCCACGTTATAATACTGTTACCTCCTCAAAAACAGACCTGGAGTTGGTTTTGTTTCATTCACACATGTTTAGTTACACTTTATTATTAGTCTGTCTACATCTCCAAAGGCTCAAAATGCTCTGTTCCACCTCGTGATGTCATGAAGCGGTAGTTTTCAAGTTAACAGCTCTTTTCCTTGTGTAACTTTTTAGCTCTTCCTTTTACATTTGGTTCAATAGAGATGGGCAATTCCAGGGCTGAAATTATTCAGTTGATTCTGGTGAAGGTGTGTGGAGTTTAAAACACAGTGGAGCACTTCCTGTATTACCACATGACATCACAAGGTGGAACAGAGTATTTCTTTTTGAGAGAAGAACTCAGTCTAAATATGAAGGGTTTTTGTGTTAAACATGTGTGAATGAAACAAACACAACTCCAGGTCTGTTTGTGAAGAGGAAACAACATTAGAACAGAGATCAGAAAATAGTGGTATATGGGCCCTTTAACTATTTGTTAATTGAAGTAATTTGGTAATTGAAGTTTAATGAAGTATTTCTTCATGCTTTATTAAGGCTAATTAAGGTGTAGTTATTATAAGGTGTTGTCAAGACTATAGCTTTAGTAGTTTCACACCAGTTGAGTGAGTGAGTTTGTGAAGTTTGAAAAAGTTCAAAATTACAGGAAGTAGCCTGTTGTTGATGACACAGAAAAAGAAAGAGATACAGTATGTAAATATTAATTTCACGAAATTAAAGCGTTTTCAATCATAGGTTTTATTCCTCAAATAAAAGTGATCATGTAAATTAGACAAGCTCTGGCCACATTTTTGGTGGAGGATCCGTAACTTGCCTGTCTCCATGGAAATGGTTTTGCTTTGCCGGGGATGTCCCATAGTACGACAAACAGGCAAGTGGCTCCAAGTGTTGAGATTTTAGCACTCAGGTTCTATCCACCAAACCAAGTCTGAATTAGAAAAACGTGAAAACCTGTCAGATGAACTTTAACTTTTGGGGGTTAACATGATCGTGATGACTCATGAACACAATGATTTATAATCCATTATTCAGCTTTATGAAAGTCTAGTACACACCACAAACCAGGATCTAAACCAGGTCTAAACCAGGTCTAAACCAGGATCCAAACCTGGTCTAAACCAGGTTTAAATCAGGTTTAAACCAGGCCTAAACCAGGTCGAAGCCAGGTCTAAACCAGGGTCTAAACCAGGTCTAACCCAGGTCTAAACCAGGATCTAAACCAGGATCTAAATCAGGTCTAAACCAGGATCTAAACCAGGATCTAAATCAGGTCTAAACCAGGATCTAAACCAGGATCTAAATCAGGTCTAAACCAGGATCTAAACCAGGATCTAAATCAGGTCTAAACCAGGATCTAAACCAGGATCTAAATCAGGTCTAAACCAGGATCTAAACCAGGATCTAAATCAGGTCTAAACCAGGATCTAAACCAGGATCTAAATCAGGTCTAAACCAGGATCTAAACCAGGATCTAAATCAGGTCTAAACCAGGATCTAAACCAGGATCTAAATCAGGTCTAAACCAGGATCTAAACCAGGATCTAAATCAGGTCTAAACCAGGATCTAAACCAGGATCTAAATCAGGTCTAAACCAGGATCTAAACCAGGATCTAAATCAGGTCTAAACCAGGATCTAAACCAGGATCTAAATCAGGTCTAAACCAGGATCTAAACCAGGATCTAAATCAGGTCTAAACCAGGATCTAAACCTGGTCTAAACCAGGATCTCTGTTTAAAAATAGCTCCTCAAAGACACTTGTTGAAAAATTATAGGAAACATCATGAATATTCTCTTTCAGTTTAGCAACAGTGACTTCATTGTACAGAGGTTTACACAAGTCATTCTGACAACTGTGACATTTGATTAAATAAACATGATTGTTTAAAATACAGCTACATTTCTGTCTTTTTATGAGTTTTCAGTGTTTTGCTTGTATTTCATTACAGTACATCAGGAGTCAAACCCACAACCTTGGGTTTGACTCCTGATCTCTCTGAGTTGAGTTTACACATAGACTGTATGTGTGAATGAACATAGCTAATGCTCTAGCCACTGTGTGCCAAATAGGAAGTGATCATGGGCTGTGCTTCCAGCTGCATCATCTCCAGTTCACCCCTCTCTCTGTAACTGCTGCAGTGAGCCTCATCATTTTGGTCTTAAAATGTTCGCATGAACCTGCTCTACATCATCCTGGGGTTTTTATTTCACTGTTGTGTCTGTAAATCAAGATATGAACATTAATACCAGACAAATCAGGCGCTCCCTGCTAGACCAGCGGTGCGGGCAGGAAGGGGCATTACCTTCAACAGCCTCGTTCTGGATTGGCTCTTTGGTTGCTATGATACTCGCGGTCAGAATTCCAAACATGGAACTCTGCTCCAAATTGGCCTCTAACTGCTCTAGCCTCGATGAGCTTCATTTTACTGCAGCTGAACGCTATAAATGACGTCACACTCGCTTAGTCCACTTCTTTGTACAGTCTATAAGTTTGCATGTTCTCCCTGTGTTCCTGTGGCAGAGTGGTTAGCTTGTCTCCTGTATGATCCCACACTGTCCTGATTTAAACTCTGCCCTATAAGACTATCCAAACAGAAGCATGATGGTGAAAAACACTGATGAGGCCCATAGGTGGACACACAGGAAGTACACTGCACCTCCTCCGCTCCAATCTCATTATTTCACAATCAATCAATGCTCCTTGGAGCCCTCCCAGGAATTAGCCCAAGCCCCAAATTTGTCTTAATGGTGTTTCAGCCTTAAAAATCAACAAATACTGTAACACGCTCCATATGTTCTGCCGAAAAGTAGGACAATGTGTAGAGAAGCCTACAATATACTCATGTTGAAGTACTGTTACTTCAAAATAATAGTACTGTAAAGAGTACAAAGCAGTGGTCCAAGAAATTACTCAAGTAAGTGTAAAAAGTATTTTGGAAAAGTACTACTCAAGTAAGAGTAACTGTTACAACATCTGATTTATAATTTGAAATTAATGTAAGTAAAATAGACATAAAAGGGCCTGCACCCATTTTTTTCCATGAATTTGAACAAAATCTTGCCCAGTACAGATATATTGTCTAAGCAGCTCTTGAGGTCAAGTCTGGTCCACTGACCCTCAAGTTGGCAATGCGATTCCTGCTCCCACAGATGAATGCTGTCATTGTTAATTGGGCAAGGCACTTCTTATGCTGCGTCTGTTGAATGTGTGTGTGTGTGTGTAAAGTGCTTTGAGTGCCTTGAAGGTGAAAAGTGCTATATAAAAATGTGAACCTTCACCAAAAGCTCTTATAAACTCATCGTGGTGAATAATTAGGATGCTCTGAATGCATAAGGTAAGTGAGGAATAACTTTGGACCACTGCAAACTGTTTAAAATGAACTAGTTTTGTTTTTCATCTTTTTAAGGCAGTAAAAATCAAGTTCAGTGCCATTAAATTATGAAAAAAATGGTATTTTTAAAGGACAGACACAATCATGAGACAAACTAAATCATATCTGGAGCTGCAAGAAACACAAATGTTCAGATCATTTCATATTGTCGACATAAAGCTCAAGTTACTTTAGACTTACTCACAGAGGGAAGAGGAACCACAACTTTTACTCAATTAAAAGTGCTGTTACACTGTACAGTATATTACTCAAGTAGGAGTAAAAGTATGGGGTCTGAAAATTACTCTGAGAATTGTAATTTTCTAACATTTTATTACCTTTTTTTAAATTTTTTAATTCTACCATGAGAAAAACCCTGGCACAGCGGTGAAGAGGTCTGTGGGCAGAGTTATGTTGTTTAATGAGAGGAAATTGAAAGTAAAGTTTAATTGAATCAATAAATAGTTTGGACATTTGCAGAGGCTCATGACTTAAATAGATTTAGATTTTGATACAAATTTCACATGATTCGACAGGAGAAGGAGAAGCTTCTGTCCGTCTGCTGAAGGAGGTCAAAGCTTAAAGTGCATACGACAGGTTTTCATGTTTTTATAATTCTGACTTGGTTTGGTGGATAGAACCTGTGCTAAATATTTATCATAGTTTTACTTCAGTTAAGTGACGGTTGGAAAAAGTTGAAGAACAGTACGATTCAAATTGCAAAGGCTGCAGTTCTACCAGAGGTATCTGTACTTTACTTAAGTACATTTTACTTTTATTTCACTACATTTGAGAGCAGTATCTGTACTTTCTACTCCACTACATTTTGAACAGGACTGAAAAGTAAAACAGTAGTAGTAAAACAATAGTTGCTGAAAAGGCTGAGGGTTTATTTTAACATTTTAACATGTTCATAATTTGAGCAAAAACACAAATTAAAAACAGCTAAGAAAAAAAAAGATTGATTCAATTGTTTCTGTTAAACAAAATTCAGCACAAATCTGTATCAAAATCATTCTATTTGAAACTTTATTAGATCTCAAAATCTATGTGAAATACTTTTACTTTTTACACTTTAAGTACATTTTTTAATGGGTGCTTTAATACTTTTACCTACGATAAATAGATTTTTTCATGTGATACTTTTATTTCTCTGGTATCTGTACTTTTACTTAAGTAACAAAACAGAGTACTTCTTCCAACACTGACTTGTACCAGTGATGAATGAGCAGTTTTGGTGTGAAATACATTGATGAGATAAAAAGTGGTCCATGTCACCATGGTAACGTGAATCTAATGTCTTTATCTTTCTAGCTAAGTCATTATTATCATTATGTTAATCTTCAGCTCTTAGAGTTGGCCTGTCTGAGCTGCTGCCTCACTCCTCGTTTGAATGCAAAATAAGTTTAATGCCATACTGTGTAACACGGCAGGTATCATCTCCATGGAGACTAACAGGTGTTGTTCTCTCCCAGAAAAGTTACATAGTGCACTTTTTAGTGTTGTCAGACCAACTAAATCATAAATGCAACATAAATGAAGACGTTTGCAAAATAAAAGAAGTAAAATGGAACATACCTGCCTCATTCAATGAATGAACAAAACGAAAAATATTTTGTGCTAAAGTGAATTTGTAAAATGTCTGCAGCACCTCATGTGCCACATGAAGAAGGAACCAGAACACGTCACTAGTGAGTTTAGACACAGGCTTTGGGTCGCTCTGAGTTCATCAAACAGTTGCCAAACTCTTTAGAAACTCCTGTGTTCAGCTGTCGTGGTTTGGATTAAGACTCAGGTCTGACATTCATCCTTTGGCTTCGAGTGAACTGTAAAAAGGACCGAGCTTCAGTTGTCTTTTTTTGCCACTTACAAACACTCCACATACTCAACATACGACCAGGGGCACGCTGGCACAGCTGGCACAGCTGGCACAGCTGGCACAGCTGGTACAACATGGTACAAAACTGGTCTCCTGGGGTGGGATCTTTCTGCGTGGAGTTTGCCTGTACATGTGCACGTCTGAATGGACACTCATTGTCCCATCAGCCTAAATAAACAAAAACAAAACAACAGACTGACCCAATTAGTCCTATAAATAACTAGAAGCAGTTGCAGCAGCAGCCATCTTGTGACTGTAGGAGGAGCAAAATTCTTATAGAAAATAATTTAAAAACAGGGTCAGAAAAGACCAAAAAATAGATGAAAGGCCTAAAACTGAAACACAATGCCTAGCCTCTTAGCTAACTCTGGTATATTATACAGTTATTGCTGGTCAGTACGCACTGTCCATATAATAAATAAATGACATTACATTAAATTAAATTAAAATGTAAAGTGTTGAAGTCTCAGTAATGCAGCTGTGTCAGGACCAGTTTTCACTGAATAAACACTAATACATAACTGAGCAGGAGGTATATGAGGAAGTGGCACACAAAGAAAACCATGACCTGAGGAAGATGATACAAACGTGCTCACATTAAATGCACTTTGGAAGTAAGTGTGTCTCTTTATATATGTTCACTGTAGTAGTCTAGCTCCAGTAATGTGCACACACCTACACTTCTTATGATAGTACTAATAAATAACTGCACATAATCCACCATCTTTGAACTGGTCTTTGGGGCCCATATTACACTATTTTCTGATCTATGTTATAATGTTATTTCCTCATCACAAACAGACCTGGAGTTTTGTTTTGTTTCATTCACACATGTTTAACACACAAACCCTGCATATTTAGACTGACTTTGTCTCTTAAATAGAAAACACTCTGTTCCACCTTTTGATGTCGTGTGGTAATACAGGAAGTTTTCCACTGTGTTTTTAAATTATTGTTTCCCTAGAATCATTTGGATAATTTTTCATGGAATTTCCAATTTCTACTGAATAAATAATAAAAGGTAGCTGTTAACTTGAAAACTACCACTTCTTGACATCACAAGGTGGAAGAGAGGATTTTGAGCTTTGGAGACAGACTAATAATAAAGGGTTACTGTACTGTAATACTAAAGGGTAACATGTGTGAATGAAACAAAACACAACTCTAGGTATGTTTATGAGGAGGTAACAGCATTAGAACATGGCACAAGTTCACAAGAGTCAATTTAGGTCATATAGGACCTTTAAGGAGGACCATAGATCAACATTCCCTCCATTTCCTCCTCAAGGAGTTTAACTCTGTGTTCACTAAGAAAGATACATCTTTTATACCTAAGCTGAGCGGAAACCCCTGTAAAGATGCTGAGGACTTAAATGTCCATCGAGAATGAATGGAGCAGCTGCTGAGAAACTTAAAACCAGGAAAAGCCTCAGGCCATGATAATACTCCATGAATTACGAATATCTGTCTTGTTTAAGAGCACTCTGCAGGAAGGAGCAGTTCCTAAAGACTGGGCTGATGCAGCAATTTCACCCATTTTTTCAAAAGGAGATGTACATAGCCTCCAACTACAGGCCTGCCTCCCTCACATGTCCATGGTTCAAGGTAATGGAGCACATCCAAACACATTTTAAAGGCATAACCTCCTGATGACTCTCCAGCACGGCTTTCAACGCATGAGATCATGCGAAACCCAGCTGCTTCTGACCTCTGACCCCCTAATTTAAGCCCATGATAAAAATCATCAGACAGACAGTCCTAGACTTCTGTCAGGCCTTTGACATCATCCCACACCAGAGGCTGCTAGGGAAGCTGTCACCAGGGTTGCCAGGATTTAGCAAACCAACCCGCACAAGAATGTATCATACTGTATTTATGAAAGAGCTACATGTCTAGATATGAAGATTTGTCACCATAATTCAGGGCTATCATTAGGATTGTTCTAAAATCTGTACATTTTAGGTGGAAAATAGCTCTGGTCAAACCTGCAAACAATATCTTTCACCTCTGACAACTCTTAAACGCAGGATGTGTTTTTTCCCGGGAAAACCGTGTACCTGGCAACCCTGGCTGTCACACTATGGGATCACTGGTCTCATTCATTCCTAGATAGCATTGTTCCTACGCAGCTGTTGCATGTGGGTATAGCTCTAGACAGAGTTACCTCAGAAACAACACAGGTGGACTCTGAGGTCCCGCAGGGTACCATACTCGGGCCACTACTGTTTTTAATTTTTATAAACAACCTACCTCTACACACAAGCCAAGGCACTACCATCCAAATCATCCCTAGATAGCATCATTGTGGATATAGCCTGAGACAGAGTTACCTCAGAAACAACAAAGGTGGACTTTGGTTTCCTCCGTACTAGGGCCATTATTGTTTTTATTTTTTTTTATAAATGACCTGCCTCTACACACAAGCCAAGGCACTAGATCAGGAAGTGCTCCATGCCTCGCAGAAGTTGCCAGATTCATAGGGTATGTGTTTTAATTTAGCTAAATGCGCTACAGCAGGCTCTCATCGCAGATTTTATACATTATGTTATACAGATGGGCAAGATCTCACAAGACATGCCACAATTTCTTTATTATGAACAACGTGAAGATCTCGTTGTTCTCGTTCTCGTGGAGCCAGTCTCGTATCTCGTCTCACCCCTATTATGTAGCCAAGTATTGTCATTGGTGTGATATTCTTTGGAGTTTGCTGATTGATCAACAAGAACCAGCACAGTGTGGGCAAGGGGAGAATGGAGTTTTTAGGGTTAGCACAGTTCCACTTTAATGTTCTATCAAAGGTCCAGAAGGGGAACAGACTTATTATCATTTGAATTATAATTTTTTGTGGTTCATGTTTTTGGACCAGTGTCTTTACTCCAGGTTTAGGAACATGTTTCGGATTACACCAGTTTTGTAATTGTTTGGAGGAACCTGTAATGATTTATAATAGATGAACTGTTTTGAGTAACAGGTGAGCTTGAACAAAGGCCAGGTGAGGAGAGAGGAAAAAGATTTCACTTCTGTTATTTACTGAATAAAGGTCAGACAAAATGACAAATTGTAGCTTTAAAGGTCCTATATTACACAAAACTGACTCTTGTGAGCTTTAAGTCATGTTAGTAAAAGAAAATTTTAATTCTGTCAAGTGGACACAAAATTTTAGAGTGAGGACGTTTGGCTGTTCATCCAAGCAGCTTCTTCAGTTCTGGTCATTACTGGTGGACAGTGCCTTATATCTGTCTGAAGGGAGAAGCAAACTACTCGGAAACTAACACACCTACTTACTGTATTTGTTTACAGTTTCTATTTGTTGGCTAGATCTATTCACTACACTAAATGTGAATTGTGCCAGAGCCACACTTAGCAAAATCATTCAGACCCCTAATGGGTGCTCTCACACCTATTAGCATACGGGCTAGCCCTGTTGTTTTTCTTGTTTAGGTTTAGGTCTAGGAGATAGATGATGTCAAGGCCCCCAATTCCTGTTGAAAGATGGATTGTCAACAAAAATTGCCTCTTTAACTCTCCTCTCAAACCAAACTCACTATCTTCAAAGGAGTGGTTAGTGGCTTTGAGATGGCGATGCACAGCAGACTGGGGTCCCGAGGAGCTTTAGGCCAAAAACATATCTGGAGTTGTGTTTTGTTTCATTCACACATGTTTGAGTAACTCTTATTATTAGAAATACTCTGTTCCACCTTGTGATGTCACGTAGCGGTAAGTTAACAGCTCCTTTTACCTTTAATTCAGCAGAGATTGCCAATTCCATGTCTGAAATCATCCAAATTATTCTAATGAAGGTGTATGGGATGTATGGAAAAACACAGTGAAGCACTTCCTGTATTACCACTTGATGACATCACAAGGTGGAACAGAGTATTTACTGTATTTAGAAAAGCCTAAATATGCAAGGTTTGTGTGTAACAACTCCAGGTATGTTTTTGATGAGGAAACATTATAACATAGATCAGAAAATTAAGAAAATGAATATAGGCCCTTTAAAGTTTTTTTTTTTTCATGAACCAGTGACCCTTTCGTGTTGTGGCGTAAACTCCATTGAGCTGAGAACTGTGTGTCATTCTTAAATCTAGGCCAGTGGAAGATCGAGGACAGAAACTACGAGTAAAAGCTAAAATACAGAGGACTATTAACCTAAAAACGCCTTAAGATAAAATGTGTTCTTAGCCCATTTCTTATAAAAGTGTCAGATGACGTAGCACAGATGGGCCTTATACAGCCCTGCAGTCTTATCAATGGAGCAGATTACAGATGAATGCAGCGATCTGTTTGTAGCCCCATTCGTGTGTCTGAGTGAAGGCATTCTGTTGTTGTGCCCACCCATCCGCCCCGAGCACTGATGCAAAACAAGCTAACCTTTTCAAATGTGATCCTCATGATGAAAAGACGCGTGAATCAGAACTGTGTTTGTGCAGCGGGATCCATGGCTACTCACGGAGAACCAGGACACAGCCCGGAGAGACAGAGAGGAATATTCAGGAAATGTACTTTTAAAGGAACTGTATGTAGCTGCGCTCTGACTGTTTTAAAGAAGATTCTACGAGCACAACTGAAACTGCTAATTTTTTTTTTTAATTGAGGTTTTGATTTCAAATTTCATAAGCATCACTTCTCTGTGTCCCCAGATATGAAGTAAACATGTTCAAATCAAATATAACTTTTACTGATAACAATTGTAATGCTGATTTAGTCTTAATTACAAAAACACTGGACATGATGGTCCATTTATTTAAGCTAAAATTTGATGTTTTGGTTGGTTTTTTTGGAGGTTCTTTCACATGAGGTCTGTCCATATACTGAGAATGACACACACTTGTATGTGTCTCTATCTGCAGGTTAAGGCTCTGGACACACAGGGTCAGGTGTGACTGTAGTACATTTTTACGCAAGAGTTCTGGCAAGTTTGTCTCATTCTCAGTATATGGAATATTGAGATATTTACGGAATTTAAACTCATTCTTACAGTTCCTTTTAACAGTTGAGAGTCATTTGCATTTTAGTCCATGTGCTGTGGTGTGCTGTGCTCCAGAGCTGCTTAGTCATCCAGTGTTCACACGCTCTCGTGAGTCACGGCATTTGAATATTAATGTGGTATTATAAACATCCACAGGAGGAGCCATGATAACCACTCTGCCACAGTAACACAGGGAGGACATGCACACTCCATTCAGAGAGATCAGGAGTCTAACCCACAACTTCCTGGTGAGAGGGAAGAGACAGGCTAACCACTCTGCCACCGTAACACAGGAAAGGCATGCCGGAGTCTAACCCACAACCTCTTTACGTCTCTCCTGATTGAAATATGGTAATAGACTGTAAAGGCAGCTTGATTTGATCCATAACTAAACTCACTGTCAATCATTCTGGGCACATTAACTGACATATGACCAATCAGAGAGGTTATCCTGTCTCCTCCTCTCAGTTAGGAGGTTGTGGGTTAAACTTCTGATCTCTCTCATGCTATTGCTTTTCCTCATATGCTCCTCATTATGGCATTAAATGTATCTGTTTTGTATTCATTCAGTTTCGGGTGGATTTTTACCTTGGAAAAACTGCGGTGAAACGTTCCAGGCAAAGGAAGGCATCTCCATGGAGACCAGCAGGTAGCAGGCGCTCCATCAGAAAGAACTGTAATAATGTAGTTGCAGTATATTTGTAAATAGTCTTGTGAGAACGTGTCTAATCTAAACCACATTGAGGCAACCTGCAGTTAAATGTGGCCCATAGCACAAATATTTAAACAGTCCAACACTGGAGTTCTGTTGGAGTCAACAGTGGTCCAACTATGAAACCACAAAGTTCTCTGAATCTTGTAAAACACTGAAAACACAGAAGTCGTTAACCGTTTATGTGTAACGTGATCTGCTCACAGGTACAAAAACAGCAGAAGTGTGGAGAGAATTTAACACAAAAAACACAAAGGACAAACGTGTGGTCCAGCCTGGAAGTCCACTTTTTGGTCCAGTTACAACCAGTCTAGTTAGAACAGTTGCTGTCAACTGTGGTGTCCTGTGTTTTGGCTATAGTGCAGTGTTGCCAGGTATGCCGTTTTCCTGCCGAGTTGGGTGGCTTCTTTGGGTGTGTGGGGAGGACACTCTTGTGCGGTTTGGGTGAAGCCTGGCAACCTCGCTGTAGTGTTTTATTTAATAATTATAATTTGTTTACGTGTTGGTGTCTCCTAGCTCAACTCGAATTCTGGACTCTAAGTCTGTAATGATGATGATGATGGTTAAGGTTTAGGTTAGCCTTTACTGGCTCTGTGCACGACGTTGGCCGGCTCCTTCTGGTCAGAGGAAGGATCGGTGAAGCCATTTCCAGTGTAATGTAAAGTCTATGAGGTTTTAGCGGAGTCGCGTTAAAATGAATAAATACCTAAAGATCAGGCCGTGAACAGGGAGCTGCGGGTGGAGGTCACTGACAACATGTTAAACACTTTACAAATGAAGAGAAAACTTCCCCGGAGGACTCTTCTGCTTTTAGAAAGACACGGCTTTGTGTGACAGTGCTAATGCTAATGTTAACATATTAAAACATTAAATATGACATAACAGCAAAATTGTATTTATTGTAAGAACGTGTTTATGAACTGGGGGATCCTTTTTTCTTTTGTTTGGCAATGTTTATTTCATCAATGGGGTACGGAAAAAAAATGTAAATATTGTGTCCGTACCTGTTACGTAAGAATATAATGTGACTTAAGTACCAACAGTAAAAACAGTTGAGTGTTTATGCGAGCAGTGACACGGGTGAGTGACACGAGCTGATGATGTGTAGAACAGTCCGATTGTTCTTCAGAGTTCTTTTGTGGTTTTAGATCCTTGTTTATAGAAGGCTCCGGTTCTTCAGGCTGAGCTGCTAAAAGCATTTCTGTGTAGTAATCTCACACAGATTAGTGCTCAGATCCAAGCTTCTCAGAGGGCTTGTGTGTGTTTGCTCTGGCTCACAGGGAACAGGTAAAACATTAAAAAATATGATCTATTTGCCTGTGGCCTTGTTCACATGCACACCAGAATCTGTCAATCAAACCTGTTGCTAACGTTAGCGGGAGCGACCTCAGGGAAAGAAGGTGCCTGATTTGTCTGTTGTTCATAGCTTGATTTATGGACAAAATAGCAAAATAAAAACCCCAGGATGTAAAACAGGAAAGGTAATACGGAAAGTGAGCTGGAGCCAGAGTCAGTGGAGCTAGTAGCACTTCCTATTTGGAACACGGCGGCTAGCAAGTTAGCTATGTCCTTTTATAAACACAGTCTATGCATTAAGCCTGTCTCTGTGGAGACAAGCAGATAACACCACCAGGCCAAGAGGTGGCCCCGCTCACAGAAAGAATGCATGTTTTTCAAGGTACTTTAAGAAGTGTTTCATGTAGATTATTAATGTTACTGATTAGCACCAAAATTAACACACATGCTAATGGCCATGTAATAAACATTTCTTAATTTTAACATTGTTCTGGACAATAATGCATCAAAAATCTAGAGAGCCACAACAGTTTGAAAGTAAAATATTAGTTTTATTTCATCAAACACAACAAATCCTGCAGACATTAAAGCTTTCTATGTTACAACGCTGTTTCCTCACCAAAAACCTGCCTGAAGAGGTTTTAGATGTCACCCATGCATGTATTTTAGTGATCTCTCCCGCGCCCCATTTGAATCTTCCTTACAATTAGATGTAAGATTCTGTGCAATGCTCCGCCCACAAGCCGACGTCACCCATGGTCCCACACGACAATTCTCCATAAAAATACAAAAACATGAGGTCTAAATACAGATCTAAAGATCTAAATATGTTATGTGTTAGCAGTTAATACCCCATAGAAGTGTAAAAGCCCCTCTTCAAGAACGTAAGAAACTGGAGCTGGAAGTTAAGATACTGACTAGAAATGCTCATTACCAAATGTAGAAAACACATTCACAACAATCAAGAGATATTGTTATTTCGCTGTTCTGTTAAAATGAATTGGACAGAAAGGTAATATTCTTAACATGTCATTTCTGGACGGGTCTACGTATGCTCTGCTATGCTGGAGGTGACAGTAGCTCAGTTGGTAAAGCGTTTGTCCAAGGTTGGCAGTTCGAATCCCGCTCTCGACATAAACTCATTGGTAGAGCAGTCCGATCCACTGACCCACAGGTTGCAATTCCAGCTCCCACAAATGAATACTGTCGTTATGTCCTTCGGCAAGACACTTAACACACCTCGCACCCAGTGTCTGTGTACTCTGGTGTATGAATGTGTGTGTGAATGGGCGAGATGTTTTTTGATGTAAAGTGCTTTGAGTGCCTTGAAGGTGGAAAAGTGCTACATAAAAATGTGACCATTTACCATATGTTAGCAAACACGTGTGTCATTCAGCTCATAAAGCCATAGGTGAGCGAGGGTAAGTATTTAAAGACTCTAACAGCACAAACTGCACAGTCATGTTTTTACGAAGTTGCTCACTGAAATTTATAGGGATCTAAATTACCATCATTACAGCAAACTGTCATCACGCCCACGATTCTGATTCTGTGAAAGGATTTCCCATCTCTAATCTGTGAATCACACCCACTCATTATACAGGAGCAGGTAATGCATGGGGCCAGTCTGCCATTACAACTGTGTCCTTCCCATGATGCCATAAGTTCCATATGTACAGCTTATATCTTTATCGTGTGACTTTGAAAAAGACTTATCCTAACACTGATACTAATGACAAGTGCGTTTTTATTACAATTTATGGCCTATGATTACGTCATTACGTCGATTATGCCTATAATTAAGTGATCCCGGATAGTAAAATTATATTATTAAATGAACAGGTTATACCAAAATGATGGTCGATGAGTCAGCTGAAACAATTTGCATATACGTTCATGTGGCCAAGACCAACCTTTAGATCAGAGGATGAACTCTCTACCATTTGAGCTACTGTCACCCAGGACAAGCAGTTAGCAGATCCACATGGAAAGGTTGGTTCCATAGTGCATCTTTAATCAAGGAAACCAGGTCACTAGAGCATACTGAGAATTGAACCTGCAACCATCAAGCTACTTTACCAACAACACAAACTTTCAAACTCTGCAAATTTCTGTATTTTCCATCAGTAAGAAGAATGTCCCTGATTGTGTTTGATGGACTTGCACACGTTTCCTGTTATCACTGTATTTTTTATACAGACTGATATCAGTCTGGTCCTCACTCCCTCTGTTGCGTCTCGAGTCAGAACCAAACACGACTATCCAATCGGATTTGTTTATTTCAGTGACACGTGAAACAAAGGAGCTTATTGGTTGCCTCATTTACAAACAAAATGACATTTCTCTCACCTCAGATTAACAGTTAAGTGATTCGCTCATTGATTCTGAAGAAATCCCCTGTGATATTTTGTTCCTTTCTTTTTTCCTCGTAAGCAGCCATATTTGTTTTGATACGGATGAACCATGCGTGTCCCTGATTGGCTAATCCACCTGTCAATCACGTCCATCTGAAAACTGGGACCAGACTCACATCATCATAAAGTATTGGAGAAGTGTGTATTCAGGATCCCAGGGAATTACACGCCCAAAACAAACTTTCCCAACTCAATAACACTTAACTCTGAAAAAGAAATCATAAAATGCATCATGGCGTGCAGCATGTGGGGAGCTTTATTTTATCAACCCTGGTGCTTCCACGGTGACTTTTTCTTCCAATATCAACAAAATGGAGGACACAGGTACACAGCGGTTTGAAAACTCCTCTCGTAAAGTATTTGAAACATGAGTTTATCTTAAAGGATGGGTCAGAATACTGTGTTTTTAATCCAAATTCATGCTCCAGCTCAGATACAGATGAAAAATGTGAGTTTCAATCCAACCAACACAATAAAATGGCCACAGAGCTGCAGAGCCAGGAGGGTGCAATGAAAAGACATACATTAGACACATTCGATTTGAACCAAGAGAGAGGTGGAATTATGGGGGAAGTAAAGGAGATGGAGATGCTGAAGAGGTGGATGGTTCTGCTGCTGCCATAGACTGTTAGCGTTAGCAACAGATTTGACTGACAGCATTGCTAAGCGCCCGCTCCCTGCTAAACCAGCGGTGCAAGCTGGAAGTGGCGTTACAGCCTCGCTTCAGATTGACTCTTTGGTTGCTATGATACTCGTGGTCGTAATTCCAAATATGGAACCCGGCTCCAAATATAACGCTATGGGTGACATCACACTCACTTAGTCCACTTCTTTATTACAGGCTGTGGAGGAGCAGGATAATTCAGTGTATTTCATTTTTGTATAGCCCTAAATCACAACAGAAGCCACCTCGCTGGGCTTGATGAAATTGTGGATTTAACCAACAGAAGATGAATGAAAAAAAAAATAAATCAAAGTCATTGATTCAAGAGTGTATTTATATGAATGGCCTGACTTGTGATTGGTTGATAGACACAGGCTGACATGAACATTAACGTGAGGCTAAACTAAACCACAAACCAAGTATCGAGGAACACCACAAACAAACAAGTCTCCAGAGCCGACCGGTCCATAAAAGAGTCAAAATACCCACTACGAGCTGCAGACAGCGCCATCATCTGATTGGCTCTAATATGGGCGTGGTCATTACTCGCTGACAAAGTTGTGTTTACCAAGGATTAACAGTGTATTCTTAGCTGAGCTGCACTGGCAAAATTACCCACAATGCAGATGGGCCTTCTGTGCACCCAAAGCCCATGCTTAAGAATAGGCGGTTAGGTCGATAGCATAAGTTCTGTGCTACCAAATAACTGTTAAGCCTCTTTCTCAAACTTTTTTTTTTCATTTAAAGGTGTACTATATGTAAGCTGAATGTGAGGGGTCCACCTTTTTGTTTCCATGGAATATTCCACAGTATGGTATCGACAGTGTCTGCGTAGAGACAAGCCGGTGACACTACCAGGCCAAGTTACAGGTCAGATCTGCGGAGAGGCAACCCGGCTCACAGACTGTATTAGTTTTGTTTTAAAACTAGCAATAAAAACACCTGTTATTAAATAAATACAACACGGATAAGTACCATACTGTGGAACATTAAAAGAATAGCAATAGCATCTCCATGGAGACAATTAGGAGATGGATTCCCCCATCAGAAAAGTTACATACTGCACCTTGTTTTTTGTTTTTTTTGATAAAGTAATGGGGATTTTACCAAGCTCCAAACATGTGCACCTTTCGTCCTTTCATTTTGTGTGTCGTCGGTCACGGTAGCCTTTGGCCATTGAGATAAATACAATCTTCACGGGGTATTTCCTCATCAAAACACAAACATATGATAGCATCTTGTAAAACAGACTTCTATTCTTTCAAATCATGGGCGCTTTGTAATGGACTGTTATCTGCTCTCAAATGATGTTTAATGAAGCCTGAGTCATTCATTATCTTTGTGTTCAGATGGCATTTTGCGTGTTCCTTTTGTGAAACAGCAGAAGAAGAAGCACTGGAGCCAAACAAGTGAGTCAAGTTTAACTACTGTTTTCATAAGCTCGCACTCACTGAATAAACATTGGCAAGTTACAATCACAAAAGTACATGAGGGTAATCTCAGGTCGGGCAGGTGAGGTGAAAAAACAGAGGTGCAGAACATTTCAAAGCTTTTAGTCATGTTGTAAAGTCGTTACAGCTTTAAATAAACATAGTTGTGCTTTGGCTCATTTTGTATTTGAGTAAAGTACAGAGACCTAAAACTTTTACTTAAGTAGATTTTGCAGTGGGTACTTTTTACTTTTACTTCACTACATTTGAGAGTAGTATCTGTACTTTCTACTCCACTACAGTTTTTAACTGTACTGAAAAGTAAAAAGTACTTTTCATATGATGTGAGGGGTTATTTTTACCATGTTCGTAGTAACATCCAGACTAAAATATGTCTGTGTAATCCCTCAGTCGTCCAGGTATGATCCATAGAAATAAAATATAAAAAATATAAAATCTGTCAACTGGACAAAAAGTTGTAGGAGTGACATTTTGCTGCTTAAACCTAAACAAAGAAAACAATAGGACTAGCCAGTATCTAATAGGTGTGAGAGCACCCATTAGGGGGGATGATTATGCCAAGTATGTCTCAGGCACAGTGCACACTTAGTGTAGCTCAATAGACTTAGCCAACAAACAGAAACTATAAACAAACAGGTGTGTTAGTTTCAGTGTAGTCAGCCCCTTCCTTCAGATAGATATAAAGCAGTGTCCACCAGTGATCTGACCAGAACTGAAGAAGAATCTTGGATGAGCAGCCAAACATCTTCACTCCAACACCTTTTTGTCCGTTTGACAGATTTATATATTATTTTACTCTGAGCTCCACAGTCTGAGTTGAAACAAACATCTCAGAGCTAAAAGACAGCACTGCCTCGTGACCTCAGCGGGTCCAAAACATCTACTGCCCACATGCACTGAAACTGTTCAGTGTCATGGGCTAAAGGTCCACCATTTTGGAGGCAACGGAGGCTCAGGTTACTCACTCATCCTAAAGGTTAGATGTTCAATACCCACTTGGACCAAGTTCTGTCATTGTGTCCTTAGACACATCCTTTGTGAATATGGTGTATGTGTGAGTGATTGATGACTGGAAATGGCTGAGATTTTCAGCCTCACTTCCGTCAGTCTGCCCCACAGCAGTTCACCGCAACAGAGTGTGGAGTGATTGAATAATTACAGTGTAGTGCTTTGAAAGGCTTCAGGCCTGTAGAGCATTTTACAAATGCAGTATTCACCATTTAAAGTGTAGTATACAGCCTTTAAAATGCAGCATTCACCCTTTAAAGTGTAGTATTCACCTTTTAACCATCCTGCCATCAAAATATCATCACTATCCGACCTGCAGACCCTCCAACATGAAAGTAAACAGTTCCATTTACACCTTTAAGTGCATTAAGTAACAGCTCCTCTTGCCTTTGGAAGCACTTCTTTAGGTTTGATTAAAGGGCAGAAAAGATGCATGTTCTCCCAGTGTCTAGGTTTCCTCTGGTTTTCTCTTTAAACCTAATCCTTCACAGTTGGGTAATTCTCCTTTTTTAAGTATTTCAGTATTTGAATATTCTGCTGTTTCCTGATCACATTTAACAGGAGCCATCGCGGTTTGATTATATGTACTACTCAATTCAGATTCCTACACACATCAGTCTGGTGTTAGCCAGTAGCAGGTTAGTTAGCGTAACCAACATGCATATTAGGTTAGCATAAACGTCCAAGCCTATATATATACTTCTTTCTTTCAGTGTATAATTCCACAGTGATAGTGACACATCCTCACGAGGCTGGTTTAATGAGCGTTGTGTATTCGTTGTGTATTTGAAGTCGCCGTCTCTTTCTCTCCTCTGGACACTATTTTATTTGCAAGCGTCTGAACACAAAAGCTTCGCTGGGTGTTCCTGCTTCACTTAGACTTCAGAGCTCGGCCGCTGACGCTTTCACACCGTGGACGGCTTTAGACGCTCATTTCAAAAGAGAAACTGGATATGGCCCGAAGGAAAAGTGACAATAAACAAACACAATGGGACTGTGCAGCTCTTTGCATGAGTGACACGGGAGACGCCTGTGTCAGCTCTGTCACAGCCTTCTGCAGCTGACCCACACTGATAACACTCCATTCAGCTCGTCTGCACAGCCTCATATGTGTCAAACAGATATATACGCTCTGCTCACTTCTAACTATATGAAATAAGGAAATTAATAGACATTTTTAATTACATTTTTGTTTTTCATACAGTGGTTTGATTAAGAGTTTTAAACAAAATCTATTATAAAAATATGCAATAAAAAAATAAATAATTGTGTGCAGACATTGTTTGATGGTTTTTAGTGGCCATCTTGCACATTCACTACTAATACTAATAATCTTGTCTTTGAGAGAGGGTCTGCCTTAAAGCCCCAGTATGTAACTTTTTTTTTTTTTTTTTGCCAAAAAATAGACTAAAATAAAAACTTTTTTTTTTTTTAAATTGTGAATGTGTTTATTCCACTGAAAAACAAACAAAAGCATGTGTCCTTACTGTGAGCGAGCTTGCATCTCCACAAACCTGAGTCTTATTTGGCCTGGAGAAGAGC
>KN485305.1:19504-34730 GCA_000787095.1 Periophthalmodon schlosseri | reverse complement strand
AAATACTTTTTTGCCCCACTGTATTGGCCTTGCAATGAAGTTTATTTATATTGTAAAACATATAAACCTATATTCCAGCATACCAATCCCACATAGACAGATGAGTCCAGAATGTGACTTATAGACTCCTCAGTGTCAGTGGACCCGGGTCTTCTAAACATCTGAGAGGAGCACTGACGGAATGTGGCCTCTTTATTTGGGCATGAGGCAGATGGAGTGATGTTCTATGAGAGAGAAATCCCTCACTCTAAAAATACCAGAGAGAGAACTGGAGTGCAGTGTGCCGCCTGCGTCATTGTTTACATTGGCTCTCACTACATGCTATGTTAGCGAATAATGCTACTGTGGCTAATGCTATTGCACTCTGAATGGATGGGAATGGGGTTGTTAAGAGAATGATTAAAAGGGTTAAAGTACAGACAGTAAATCTGTCGGAGATGTCAGCTGTGGAGAGGGCTGTTTGTCACTGTTGTTACTGTGAAGCCCTGCACGTGTTATTATGAGGGACTATAAAGTTGAAAATGGACTATAAAACTCTCTCAAAGACTCAGAGAAAAAAATATGCTTAGTTGGTTCAAATTTTGCAGTTTTAGAATCAATTTATGGAAGAATGTTTTATTTACATTATTTATTTTTTTTTGCAAAAGTTCAAAACCTCCAGAATTGAGCTGCAGAGGCTGCACTAGCACTGATTCATGATTGACTGCAGGTGCTGGGGCTTATCTAGTGAGGCTTCAGATCAGAGTCCTTTTAGGTTTAAACCAACTGGATTTCAGCATTGAACCTGGCAACCCAAATGAGAGACTTTTGGCCCATTCTGCTTCCTGTTTGGATAATTGCCTTGAGAACCACAACACCAAATTATTACATAAACAACTTGGCCAACATTTCCAATGTTTTTGTAATTAAGAATAAATCAGCATTGCAATTGTTACCAGTAAGAGCTACAGGCCTATTCAATTTGAACACAGATGTTTATGAAATGTATAAATAAATAAAATGTATACATAAAATGTCACATACTGTCCCTTTAATTATAATTTTAGTTTAGTAAGTCTTATGGTTTGGTCAGATTTTGTATTATCATTATTTGTCCCCTAAAAGCATATCCATACAACAATTTCGGTCAACTCTGGGCCACTTCACATTGCTCATTTTCACTTGCACAACACAACAGTGAAGAAAAATTTTATAACAACAATAAAAAAAACTGTACCTTGTTTGAATAAACAGTAGAGCACAACAAAATGTGCTTAACAAATAAAAAATGTTACACAGTGAATTGACGTTAAGTGAGTCCCTGAAATGTAGAAAAGAAGAAAACTGGTGCCTTCAGTCTTCTGTTCAAGCTCTCTCAAACACTTGGGATGTGAAAAAAATACTGTCATTACAATTAGACCTGAAGTTGTTTGAAGCTCGTTGTTCAATCTGAAGCCTAATATTAAATTTGTTTCAGAAGTTCTATCTCACAGATGAGACTCATGACTCCACCTAGTGGTAGGAAATAGCTACAACAAACAATCTTTAATCACAAAATGGTAGAAGATCCATCACTAATAATTACTTTGAACACTACATTAAGAACTTGATGAAAGAAGCACAAATGGGGGTGGCAGAGAGCGCTGCAGATAAGAGGACATTTGGAGAGATTAGAAGCTTTATAAAGGAACACATGGATCTTTTGTACTTGATCCTAGCCACTCGTCCTGTGGTATCTGCCTATTTATGGTAAGGACTCGGGATCTCAGGGAGCTTCACTAGATGACATCAGAACTCCAACCTGAGCAGACTGTGGGACAGGAACAGGAATTATGACAATGCAATACACTATATCCACGTATGGTGTACACATCACCAGGCTCTACTCTAGTGCACTTAAATAATCTGTCTAAATGTCTAAAGGTTTGTGTTCTGTGGCAATATATTGTACAAGGGTGAGTCCATAATACTTAAAGGCGCAGTATGTAAGAAAGGTGACATGTCATGGCACGATTCCATGGAAATAGCAAGTTAAAACCATTCTTCAGAACATTGTCCATGGGCATAAATGAATTTTAGGCCATACCGTAGAATATTATAGCCAGAGGAACAACATTTCTATGGAAACAAGCGTGAGGAGGTCCTCCTCCAGGCAAAGTAAGACTCAAGTTTGTGGAGTTGCGAGCCCTCAAGAGGTAGGATGCATGCTTTTCTTTGTGTTTCAGTGCAATAAACAACCACAATGAAAAAACAGGCTTATATTTTACTCTATTTTTTTGGCAAACAAGTTACATACTGTGGCTTTAAGATACCAGTTCAATTTAAGTTTTAACAAGGCTAATTGGTTTGATGATGAATTACATTTTGAAGACTCAATTGCAGCAAAATCATTTATGTAGAGATGTTATTGCTTTGCCTGGAATGTTCAACAACACAGCAATACACGTATCTAGCAGATGACAAGCCGGTGACACCATCAGGTCAAGTTAGGTCAGATCTGTGGAAAGGCAGGCCTACTTACAGTATGAATGCATGTTTTTATCCAGGCATTTTTTTAGCAATAAAATACATCCATATTGACTGAAAATGCTAGAACATTTTGGTGCCACAGTGTGAAACATTCCAGTCCAATAACATCTTGGGAACAAGCAAGTGGCAGACGCTCCGCCAGAAAAGTGACATACATAATGCAAATTTAAAGGTCCCCGTCATTTTAGTTGTTTGTTAATCTGCTCAATCCCATTGATCTCCAAATGTATAACCTGCTGCTCTAAATAGTAATATAGCCTGTATGTGCGTGCCTGTAAGAAGAGAACAGTTCACACTTTACCAGCAACAACACACTTTTCTGGCTAACATCTGTACTGTGACCATATAATTAACTGTCATTAAAACACTGCAACATATCGGCTGTCTCTTACTCACCATCACAGGCTCATGAGTTTAAGCCAGGTGATGACAGCTCTGTTTATTAGCTAAACGTTTAACAAGTTATTCTGATCAACTCTTGTAAAATCTGTATAGGCTATTGCCGTAACCCATAACCTCAATGTCTGGAATGCTGATTTGGATGTTTTGATTCCCTTGGGTCTTGCAAAGCTCTGATATAGAAATTCCTTTATATTTAATGTTTTTATAGTCAACTAGAAGAAGGGGAAACAGACATCGCGTCATCAAATCGAAATGTCATACAAGAAGGCTTAATGAAAAGAGTAGTAATTGTAAAAAGGCCTATGATTTGAAAGTAAGGCGTGTAGGCTACCAATAGTTAAACAATTCACCATAAACACTGTTATATAAATGTTAAAATGAATTGGTAATCTATTTAAAGTTTGTGTTCAGACCTCGAGAAGCTAGGTGGCTATACAGAGCCCAGACACTGAATCTGAGTTCCAGTAGCAAAAGGAAACTCTTCTAGCGCCTCTTACGTGACCATGTTTGGTAAAGCTCTCCAGGCATGGGCTTACAGCGAGCCCCTTGACCGATCAGGGCGCACTAGCTAGCACACAGAGAAGATGGTTTCAATCACTGCTGCTCAGACCCCCCTTTTGTTTCCCCCTCTCCCCTGTGCTAAATATCCCACTTTCATCCCTATTTCAGCACAGCCACTGTTTGAAAGCTTATCTCATACTTTGAGTCTTTTTTGATAAAATAGCTCAATTGCTCATTATGTTAAATACACAGAGTTATTAAAAACATGAGTAGGAGAAAGTGTGCCAGTCAGGAGTCACAGAGCAGTGATAGCTCCAGATGAGTGATGGATGGTTTCAGTTGAAACAGTTTAAGAAGGGGATTTTGACTGTCATGAGTCAGATTTACAATAGTTATAGAGACAAACCAAATTAATAAAGACTAGCTGTTACCAGATACCAAACTTTATATCTCTTTGAGCCTATCTGAAAGCCTAATGTATGCATACGATGTATGTTAGTCAGAGCACTTCTCACATTTCAGGTATAGCCATAAAAAAGTGATCAATTCGGCCATAACTTTACTCCAGGCAGACACCATTCCAGACACAAACCTATTAAAGGGTTTGCATAATGCAAATGACCTTTTTGTAAGATAAACAATGTTGTTAATCTTGTAGGTTATCCACATATAAAAAAAAATATACTTGACACTGTGTGTTGTTTCATTCAGCTGCAAAGGCTTATTTATCAGAGGTGGGACCAATTCATTGTTTTGCAAGTCTCAAGTAAGTCTCTGGTCTCTGGTCTCAGGTCGAAGTCAAGTCCCGAGATAGAGGCCTACAAGTCCAAGTCGAGTCCAAGTCCTCTGCTTTGAGCTTTAAGTCATTTCAAGTCTTCAAAACCAAAGTACCAAATACAGTTTGTATTTTTGCAATTTATATACTTTTTAAACTAAATTGTACTACCTAAAAGTCATAGTAACAAATAGGGATGTAACAATATCCAAATCTCAGTATGATATTTATTGGAATATTTTTGGAAACTTACAGAATTGTAGATATACTACTTTTTCCAAACAAGATGTTAGAGGGAACTACATAGACCATGATGAATTAAGATTTGAAAGTGGTTGAACCACTTTCAAATCTTATGACAGTAATAATGGATTTTATAATCCAATTATTATGACAGTCCCAATATTATTATGAGACATTTGTCAATACGATATCACAGTATTCCAATTACTGTTACAGCCTTAGCAACAAATACATGAGCGGGGAGCATAGACTGTATATATCTTTACACAGTCTGTGGTGGGGAGGGACATGTTCCAGTTTGTTCCTTTAAAATTAAGCACCAAACGCATCAGCTGCACAGAGAAGTGTTTTCTAAAAACTTTTTTTTTTTGAGGAGAAGCATCAAACTATCAGAGTCATTGGCCTCAAGTCCAAGTCGAGTCCCAAGTCTTAGTCCATTTTTATCAAGTCAAGTCTCAAATAATCAAAATAGTGACTCAAGTCTGACTTGAGTCCAACTCATGACTTTCAAGTCCCCACCTGTGTTATTTACTGTGCCTTAAGTGGCTTCCTCCAGAGCTCAAAGGACGTGCTTCTCCCTACATCACACTCGTCATTCTCCATGGAGGTCCTTTGTTTTCTTTTAGTCAAATTTGTCCTCAATTTGCATCCATTAATCAGTAGGAAGACGTGTATCCTTAGCTTTGTTTTTTGCAGGTTTCATTCTGATTTCGCTTTCACTTGTCAGCAGATACAGGACTAGCACCATCTGCTGGTGCTTTTTATAAGTTATGTCATGGTGGACTAGGCTGGAGGTATTCTCTCTACATATAAAGATGTTTCACACTTTTAACCACTCAAAAATGATAAAGCTTTTACTTTGAAGAAAAAATATCAAAAGAAGTCAAATTAGCTCTTCAGACTAGCTCAGGGCTTTGAAGCAGGTTGTAAACATGTTGATTACATTTGACTCAGGGACCTAACTGGCTTAATTACTTCCCATGGTCAGCCTAGAGCAAAAGTCAAGAGCTTCCCAGTCTCAAGTCAAGTGTTTGAGCGCCCCCAGGTGGATCAGTGGCCAATTTATCATCTCAGTTGCTTAAAGTCTGGATATCTGTACAGTCTGTACTGGCCTACATTTTGAATGATAGTATAACGTGGTGAATGTGGATCCTTTTCTGCTGGAGACTCTGCCACCTACTTGGCTCTGTGGAGATGTTGCGGCTTCAGTGTAGCTTTGCTTTGTTGCCTATAACTTGCCATAACCACCGGTGATTTATTACTAAAAATAAAATAGAAAAACATGCATTATTACTGTACTGTTTCTTTCTTTACAGATCTGTAACTTGGCCTGGTGTACTGGATGATTTTGGATACCCCCAAATGTACACTGTACGTTAAACATAGATAAGTTTAATGTCATAATGTGAAAATTCCAAGCTAGGCAATAGAAACGAAACGGTGGCGTATTCCATCTGGAAATGTTACATAGTGTACCTTTAAATCACCAAATCATAATATTCTTTCTTCTTAAAAGCTGTTGCAACAAATGATATGCTAAAGCAGAGTCGTTGGACTGGGGGGATAAAGGGTTTACCCAGCTCCCAGTGTAGGGAGGGGCCCCCCCCACAAACTCTGTCCCATACATTTTTCACAAGACAATATGTAGGGCCCAGAATTTGGTGCTACACACCTGTGCCAAAGTCATGGAAACAATTCTTCATTCTTTCAGGAGAGTTTCTTAGCAACTGGACAAGGTGAAGATCTGACGATGTTTTGCCTCTCAAAAGGTTTTCTCAACAGGTTTATCAAAGCAACTAAAAAATCTAAGTAAAAAAACAAACACATATTCAAACATCTCAATTATCTTCAACTTTATTGAAGATCAAAACTTTCAAGTAAGTGTCAGTTTTCAGCACTACAGATCTACCATCATCATTAGTAGTGGTCATTGTAGATTTCACTCCGACCATTCATCTGGGCCTGGAAGTAGTGTAGTCTGTTTCACATTAAAATTCCCCAAGAAAAGTATGGATCAAAATAATCAAAATTGCATTGCTTTAAAAGTCAAAATAAAATAAGAACATAAGACAATTCATTTGATTAGCATAACTGTTGCAATCTTACAGTTATGGGTACAATATTATTACAGAAAATCAATGTTGTTTACATTGAGAAAACAAAATATAGATACAGCAATATATTAATACCAGCTGTAATTGTTCAAACTTGGACGTACCGTTTTTCAGATAATCATCAAAGTCTTTCTCATAGTGTTCTCCGTACACTGGAACACAAGACAGCCTTTAATAGCAGCAGCCTTTTTATTCAAGCATATACTTTTGTTCATTTAATCAATTCGAATATAGAGGTTGAAATACGTAAGAGTAAAAAACCCTGCAGTACCAGAAGTCCTGGTCGCAATAGAATTATTATGATGCTAGTCTTTGTGCACGGGAGCTGCAGTCGCCAGCAGCATCCAGTTTGATTCTACAACTATTCACAGTTTGGAAAGGAGGAGGCCACGGAGATAGAAGTGAGATATGAGCCTCCCTGTGTGTAAATATCTACAGATTGCAAAAATAGATTAGGATTTTGGATGCGGTAATGCCACGTAAAGTTCAACACATTCAGAAATAGTCCAGTCTTCAGCTTTGGATTCTAATAATACTTGGCCGGATTAATCATTGTGCAGGCAGATTATAAAAAACTCTATACACATTAGAATACATATTATGGGTATTTTTCACTGGGGCACTACTGTACAAGGTAAATTGGTATGACATCCCACGTATGAGATTAAAGTTGTTGCTATAGAATGGGAAGAACATTAACAAGTGGAAAATATCTTGCGACACCACTAGTTTACCTGTACTTTCTGTATTATAGAAGTATAATGTATTTTGAACATTTAGGTCAATACTACAGTTAGTCAGTCATACAATAGTGCTCCAGTGGAACAACAAATCAGACTTGAGGACAGGAGATATATAAAGTTCATGCAATTTTGACTCAACTGCATCATTCACAGCCAGCGTTTGTAAAAGGCACAGATCCTGCAGCGCCCCTCTGTGGTGACAGACAGAATTACAGGAGCTCACATACTGTAAATTGTATTGCTCCGTGGGGAGTGTGCTTTAGGGTTCCACAGTGAACGTCCACATTCTCAGATCAGGACAGGCTGCAGCATAAAGAGTAAACATGCAAGCATTATAGAAAAGATTGAAGAATTGGTTTGAAATCTCTGTTTGTGTAGCGATTGTTCTCTATAAAATACAGACTGGTGCAAATGATCGACATGCAGAAAGGTACAGTATACTCCAGCATGCAGGGAATGAAGAGAAGAACATGCATACAGGGCCAAACAAGTGTCGGAAAAGGCTTTGTGGCAGTAGCCATTACCGTTACTAAGGTGCCACAAAAATATAGCATTCCATGCTCTATAGATGATTTACATTTGTACACATTATAATGGGCTACAACGAGCTTCATCCAGATGGTTTGCAGCACCATAGTTGGTCTGTACAGCCAACAAGTGCAGAGAAACATTTGCAGGGCTCCTATAGGAATTTAAGAGGAACAATGGGGTGTACAATCATGGCATAAATCTACATTCTGAAAGTTGAATGTATAATGTTATGTATATAAGCTCAGTAATCTTTAACCTTATACATTCCAAGCTAAATATGGGCAACAGTCCAAATCTCAATATTGAGATCAAAGCATACGTTGAATATACTACTAAAAGAAGTGCATTAGACTGACATCATGAAAATGCACCTGACCTGTATCCAGGCATTGCATAAATAGAATTTGCCAGGAACACATTAAACTTGAGCCTGCTACAGTTGTACTGAATAATAAAACCTGTTTTCAACATTGAAACCAAGTTGATGTTTTGTTGAACTTCGTATTTACTTTTCCCTGCTAGTCAAGCCACCTCACTGTTTAAGGGCAACAACACTCAATTCCAGTAGCACAGTGTGACTTGTTATGACAATTGCACTTAAATCCAAAGTGTCATGGGGTTTACGGAGAATATTTTGGAAACATTTTCAGCCCCATTTCTTTTTTAAACTTTAGCTGAACTGGAAATCATATTCCAAACTTTCCCCCCTTACTGTGTAGGAATCCTTTTTTCATTTCAGTGAGATTTGGCGCAACAGGAGAAGCACAGCTGGAGGTACGAGGGAGCTTTGTGCTTTAAGTGGTAGCACTTTTTCTCTGCATTTGCTGGCATCAACTGTGGAGATGAACTGGTAAACCTTCTGAACCACCACAATACTACGTACCGCTAAGAGTCTTTGTCAATGAGAGAGGTAGAACACAAGACAAATTCAAGGCAAAATGCGACTGAAATGAGACGTGAGCGCGTCGGTGTCAATTTTGAGGCTGTGTCACTACTAACCAAAACATGTTATGAAGAGCGTAGCAAATGAAGAATACTGAAAAGGCAACATGGTCCGATGGGTTAGTATGACAGCTTCATGCTTCTCCTCTGACATGCATTTAGTCTGCTCATAAAAAGATGTACAGTTTTACAAAGAGTCCAGAGGGCTGGTGATCGAGGCAGCGCCATTCTGTTGAGGGAGGAGGCACCAGCAGGTGAGGCATTGTGGTGTTGTTCTGTCTACAGTTAGCCACGTGTCAGTAGTGGGAGACAGGAGCCCTATAGATCACTAGAGATCACTATAGATCCAGACTGTGCAGGGCTGTGCACTGACAGGTGTTGGCTGGGCAGAAGGAGAGGAGCGGAGCTGGGGGTGTTATTGCTTTCCTGTCGTCCGCAGGCACTTCAGAGGATTGGACTTTGGCTGAAGTTTATGGTGGACAGGACTGATGTTGGGAGAGAGAGATGGACATAGCCAGAAAAAGTGTGCTTTAAGCTCTTATCTTCAAATATAATCCATTTCCACCAAGTGGTACAGTACATCTGCAGATCCCCTTCAACAAACCAAAGTGGTTTGAAGTGTGAGATATTTACATATTGCTGCAGCTTTATTTGGGATGCAAGGCCACAATAATAATAGACATAAAAGACACTGAATATAATGAATAGTGCCCTGCAAGCCCAGTAGTGCAGAAATATTTTGCATTGTTATACTTTTGTACAACTACATTTTTGTTTGTGTATCCAGATCCAAAGCTGAAAATAATAAAAAAATAATTTTAAATAATACTAATAATACTACTACTACTACTAATATATAATGTATAAACAAATACTACTGGAATACCAGTAAACTAAACTTAAGTTAAACAAGTGAACCTTATGCGCAGTTCTTTTTTCAAAACAGATTTGGGAGTCATTTTGCAGACACCAAAGTATGTTTGATTTTGTGAAAAATCAATGCCAGAGAAAAAGATCTGAAATGATTCAAGCAAACCTTTCAATCTTATTAGCAGCTGCTTTGATTTGGCAACATACCTGAGTTGTATTGTAGGATTCCAACCATGAACAATATTTAAAGCACTAAATGTGTTTTAAAACAGGTTTTGAAGAAGCTGCTTGCAACAAAGCCTGATTTCTAATTTCATATACTGTACATCATGTGACAGTGTACCATACCACTTAGTGGAACAGTTTGAGCTCTGAGACCTCCGCGGCTGGTGCCAGAGGGAGTTGAGAACAGCCTCCTGTTGGGGAGCACCCTGAGGAGTCCCAGCCCACTACACCACTTACTGTCAGAAGACTGAAGGACGTTTATCGAGTTCTGCTCGACACTACATTTGCTCCGTGGCGTCTCAGTCTGTGTGGTTATTGATGTGGTCTTTTTTGTCCAAACACTCGGCTGCGTCCTTCCCCTTCCTACCTCTTGTGCCCATCAGCACTTTGTAAGCTCCCCGTGTGATTTTATACATCCAGATGGTGTTCAGGATGTCCAGGGCGATACAGGAGATGATCCATGCCACCTGGGCGCCCAAACCCAGACGCTCAAACTCCGGAGTGCCAAAAGTGGCAAAGACACTGGCCCAGTATGAAGGCATGACCGCTATACGCACCAAGAAAAACACCACAGCCATGGCCAATCCGTTTAGCACCACCATACGATGGGAGCGTGGGTATTTTAACGCCTCAAAGAACCACCTGCACCGGACAACAAGTTTCATCAATACAAACTTTTATCAAATGAAAAAAGAAAAGTCCAACACGTGTAATAAACATACCTTTGGTTTACAAATGGGGTGGAAAGCTCTGAAATAAGACGAAAGTTGGCAAAGTACGGAAGCACACCACGTGTCTGGAAAACAAACAAACTTATGTTTGGGAGTCGTCTTTCCTTGGGTTATAGGATAGGTTGCATACTAGTGTATGTAATCCTATGTCTCGTTATTTTTCTATCACTCAAGTCTGACTTTGTATTTTCAAACTCTGATAATTGGTTTAAAGTTATAGATTTCCTATATTAAATAAGCCTAAAATTAAATAAGCCTTACCAGCACATATCCATATGCATAGAGCGCTGCCAAGTGGTGGCAGACGAAAAAACTGTCTCCCATAGTGCTCCAGTTACAGGCCAGCAGCACAAGATCTGAAAGTGGAGCAGAGGTCGGTGAGAGCAGACCAAACAACAAAGCAGTTTGTAACACAAGGTACAGTTAGTAACAGTGCACAGAGAGGGCACTGATGGAGTGTACAGAGGGGCAGTTTTTAATACTGTACACTACATCATAAACCAGTTTATGCAGTGTACAGAGGGGGCAGTTTGTAACAGAGTGCACAGAGGGACAGTTTATGATGCAGTGTACAGAGGGGGCAGTTTGTACACTGCATCATAAACTGTCCCTCTGTACGCTGTGTTACAGAGGGGCAGTTTATAACGCAGTGTACAGAGGGAGCAGTTTGTAACACGGTACACTGCAACACAAACTGCCCCTTTGTAGACTGAGGGGCAGTTGCACCAGTTAGGTCAAACACATAACACACACACTCTCCCTGCAAAACACATCCACACTGCTGCTAATGATCAGAGCAGGGGCTTACCATAGAGAAGGTAACCACATGTTATGGCTACATTTAACTTGACGAGGCCGGGGTCACCCCTGTGGAGGAAGCACAGGGCTCTGGGTTATAATGAATTCATCAAACTCATCATCTCATAGTGTAACTTAACAGTGGCCAATGATGGAAAATGTTGCTCATGGATTACACTGAAAGGTTAATGAAGGTGGAGTCTAATGGCTGTTTAATGCTGATGAGCTGCTCAAAAACTGCTCATGTTGTTGAATATTATAATTCACATGGCAGCCTTCTCAACTTATGTACATTAACAACTATGGTGATACATAAATAAATAAATAAATAAATAAATGATTTTGTTATAATTGAAATGTTAAATATTTGTAAAAGAAAAAAAAAAAAATCACAAGTTTGACAGGCCAAAATCCTGAAACTAGAATATCAAATTACTAGTGCTAAACAAAGTCATATTTGTAGCTTGTTATGTCAACTTTTGAAATCAGCCAGTCCTACTAACATACTGATCATACATTAATTTAGTAGTGAGTGAGCCTCACTACTAAATTAATGTATGATCAGTATGTTAGTAGGGCTGAGCACAACACCGCAGTAGACAGTTTTTTATTTTTTATTTTTCTCAAGTTTTGGTAGGTGTTTAACTGAAGTTCTGTTTTATCATTCTATAATTATTAATATAGAAATAGGTACCAAAATGTACTGTTGTTCAGGTACTAGTACCAAAAAATAGGTACGGTTCAAGTGCTGGTACCGAAAAAAGTACCACCCGCCTATATGTTGGAGATACATTTGGGAGGAAATCAATTGCCCCATAGGCCAGGGCTCAAATGTTTCCATGTCTTGAACCTCTGGTATAGGCTAGTTTAAAGACGTGAATGTTGTGTTGGTTCTAGCTGGTGCCGCACTTGTCACCTGCTCTGGCCGTGCTGGAAATAGCAACCCAGGTCTGTGCCTCACTAGACACCAGATCCCTGTATCAGTGGCGTGGGTCATATGGCGATCGGCTGGTAGGGCGTTTTATGTAACAGTAGCCTGCATGCTCCTTACTGTATAAACAAACTTGACACACATGCCTACTTAGTGTACATAGGTTTGCATTACCCCCATCTCCCTTTGAAAATACATTGACTGGCCAAAAAAAAAAAAAAAAAAGTCGCCACCTGGATTTAACTAAGCAAATAGGTACTTCCTATTGATTGGATAATTACTGCAGGTTCAGCAACAGTATGTGCTCAAAGAATGAGGTCTGAATATAGTGAATCATCAATGGATTTTTTCTTCCCTGATGGCACGGGCATATTCCAAGATGACAATGCCAGGATTCATCGGGCTCAAATTGTGAAAGAGTGGTTCAGGGAGCATGAGACATCATTTTCACACATGGATTGGCCACCACAGAGTCCAGACCTTAACCCCATTGAAAATCTTTGGGATGTGCTGGAGAAGGCTTTGCACAGCGGTCAGACTCTACCATCATCAATGCAAGATCTTGGTGAAAAATGAATGCAACACTGGATGGAAATAAATTTTGTGACCTTGCAGAAGCTTATCGAAACAATGCCACAGCGAATGCCGTAATCAAAGCTAAAGGCGTCCAACGAAATATTAGAGTGTGTGACCTTTTTTTTTGGTGGTGACTTTTTTTGGCCAGGCAGTGTATTAGCATAAATTAAAAGCCCTCTCACTATAAAAAACATAATACCTGGTGGTGAAGCTCTTTTGACATGTTAGTGAGCAATGAAAATATGGTTTCACCCAATTAGCTTGAATAATGTGCTTGCTATACAGAAATGGATCTCCTCACTAACACTTCCATATTTTATGTCTTGTACTTGAGATTAAGGACTTAATTATCTAATGAAAAATTAAAGGAGTACTCTATAGAACAAGAAGAATCATGTCTTGCCCCATTACATGCTTGTGAACATGCAAATAAAGACATATCCCATTGGCTGCTTTGTCTATTAACAGTCAACACAATCAGCCCTCTACAAACAATCAGCACATCAGAGGAACAGATGACCGAGGGGTAAGGAAATGCTTTATTTTTTATATACTATTTTGAAATCTGAACCAAAGTCTATTAGTATTTTCTGGTTCACCCATTATATATACACACACACACACCGGTATTTATATAAACAGAAGCTAGTGCTTGGCTTGTATTTGGCTAAATATTGAAATCAAAAGTAGTTGGTGTGAGTTAAAAACAATTTTTGAGTTTCCAGAAGATCAGAACTATTTTAGTGAAGATGTTTGGACAAAAAAAAAAAAAAAGGAACTTCATGGAGAAAGACCAGTGTGACATAAAGGAAGAGGAAGGCGTTTTGAGCTCTGAGCTCTGGAGAGGGAGACTGTAAACATACAGGAAAACAAACACGTGCAAAGGAAGCAAAAGGACACATTGTTACATGGCAAAAAGCCCAAGTGACTATTTTGGTTTAACTATCGCATGTCGCATGTAACAACTCAATCATTGTAAATGTGGAACAAACATTTATAGTTCTAGTTGCCTGTTACATACGTATCTCACAGAAAATTGCTGACGATACAAATTTTATGTAATAAGAGGTGCTAAATATCATGATAACAAAAAGTGAAAAATATATGAATTCATTATACTTGATGTGTTCTCTGGCCTCCCAACACACTCTGTTAACCGATCAGAGGGATCAGTTTACCTTGTACTTAAAGAAAAGCAGGGAGCAAATCCCAGCTCGGATAGCCCAGTGATGGAGTGATAGTCCGAGAGTCTGGAGGCTGCTGGCAGAGCCTTCCCAATAATCCAATTAGAGGGACCCAGCTTGAGTTTAATGTAGAGGAACGATAACAGTTTCTCTCAATAGAAGCCTAACTGACAGGAAGTTGGCCATGGATGAAATATAAAGGCTCTTTTTACACAGAGGTCGAACAGAGTCTATAGTAGAGACGGACTAGATGTAAAACTGTTCAGTGCACTGCAGAAGGTTCGACTTTGAGGTGGAAGATATTGTCAAATAAGATATGACTTTGAAAAAAGTTGCATTTATAATATGGTGTATAAATAAAGGTATTTTAAAATAAATTATGCAAAAAGGCTGCAACAATATCAAAAAAGTATTTTTGTCAAAATTTCCCACCCCTTGTTAGATAATGCAACATTAAATATTATATGCAAAACAACCACAGAAAATATGTAATGAACAGATCATAAATAATTTTAACACAAAGCTAAACTTTGACCATATTTTAAGATAAACAGGGCCTCTTTAAAAATGTTGACCATGAGCCTGTGTGCTATTAAATATATTAACTAAACATAGCAATACAAGGCCAAGTTTGTGTGTGAAAGTCCAATTGGTGAGTTTACTGGGGCAGTAGCTGGACTGACAAAGACCTTTTGAAACCTCTCCAATTCTGAGGCGACGGAATGAAAATCTGGGACTAAACTGGAATGAACTCAGTACTACTCCCCACTCTCCTCAGACGACCCTGACCACCCTCCTCTTCACTTCACTTCACTTCACTTCCCTTCTGCGTGTTCAAGTTAAGGTCCAGATAAGCCAATCAAGTGCACCCAAGACAGCGGTGAGTGGCTATGCCCGTCTGCCTGGATTATGACTACTGAGCTGGCAGCCAAACCATGTGCTTCAAAACCCATCAACAATGCCAGTGCCTAACAGCAGTGTCCACGACCTCTTAACGATGCCCTAATGCAATCAGACTGATGGGGAATTAGGGCTTTGCAGTTGCAACAAGGTGGACATTTTACCGGTGAGGTTGAGAAATAGGAGGGCTAAGAGAATTGACCGCTAGAGCAGAGAGTCTCAAAGGGAGATTGTTCCGCTGCTCCTCAGGGG
>KN485305.1:0-18162 GCA_000787095.1 Periophthalmodon schlosseri | reverse complement strand
TCACACACGAGGGGGGCACTTATGAAAAGAAATCCTGTTGAGGTGGATTCTGGGATTTTAGGCAGCGAAGACGAGCAGTGCGACGTTTGGAAGAATGACATTAGAAATAAGGCGAGATCCATCTGTTTGAATGGATTTGGTGAGAAATTCCAGTGTCAGCAGAGGAGATGGGGTGTAGACAGTAAGACAATAATCAAAGTCTAAATCTAGTGAATCTACTACTTCCTGGGGACCTATCCATCCTCAACACTGCCTCGCGCTAGTCACAGAACACGTCTTTGCCTTCTTATATATTCCTTTTTAATTTTCTTACAAACAAAATAGAATGTTGCAGGAAGACATTTCTCTTCTCGTGACATCTCATTTACTTGTAGGATTTTGCTGACCTGGTTCATATCTTATACTATATTTAAATAGGCACACAATCTTAAATACAGCAGGGAGAGAAATTATGAGGCTATATCTATCTATGACTTAGGGCTGTAGGGCTGTAGGGGTGATTTATATGGGACAACAGCAGAAAGGAGAAGTTGGTGAGTGAGTTAGCTGAAGTCTTTTTTGGTATTATATGTAAAAAGACAGATTAAACTCATGAGTCACAAGTCTTTAAATAAATACATTGTTTCCTAGTACTTTTTTCTGCACATTTTTGCATGCGAGTGCAGTTTGGGTCAGACACAGAGATACGCAATTGTTTTGAGAACTTTTGCCACGCCCCCTTTTAGTTGACTAATGGATCATCAGAACATGTCTTTAGTCAACCAAGATTTTCTTTAGTTGACTACAGCCCTACTATTATTTCCGCTGACAATAGCTTAACAACAAATTGTGGTTAGTGGGTACGGACTATATTTGTATAGCATTTGTAAGTGTACTATTGTGTTTCACTGTTGCATATAGAGAGGCAAATTCATTGAATCCTGTGCCTTCCTCCCTCTTACAGATTGTGGGTGGTTGGAGCCTGTCCCATCTGTTTTGATTGTGAGGCTGCTTATACCCTGCCTAATTGCCAGTACATAGCAAGTGTCAGAGCACACCACCACTCACTCCCACGCTAACCAACAGTAAGAAAACTGAAATATAGGAAGTACAGTAAGAATAATGTATGTGTGTGTATACTGGATTTAATTATAGTGTAGGCCAGACAGAATCTCCTGAGAATGCCACTACAAAGCTGTTGACTTTTGCCTACCAGACGGGGTTGGCGTTGACTGCATCGTCAAACCACAGGATGTATAAACAAAAGAAGCCTACAATCAGGGCGTGGACAGTGGACACCATCCTAGAAGACAACAAGACAGAGAAAGACAAATAATATGAATACGTCGTTTTAAAGAGTCACTTTATTAATGAGTGCAGAAAGTTCACATTGCAAATTCATGGCCAATTTTATCAGGTGTGTCAAGAATAATGGAGGCGCAGTATTTTCTTCATGTAAATCGCTAACCCAAATTCTCAGGTTAGAGATGCTAATGCAAGGGATTGTAAAAAAAAAAAAAAAAAAAAAAGGTGACCCAAGATGTTTTATTTCTGCACATCTCAGTGGGGCAGCACAATTGAAAAAATAAATAAATAAAATTGTGTCCATTATAGTAGCAATTTTATGTTTTCAAATCAGGATCACAGTGCACATTTTAACACATCCAGGGGCATTAACATAATTAACACATAACAGAACAACTTTGATAATCACACCAAATATATTTCAGACTTTTTTTCTATAGACAATGTGCAGACCTAAATAGATAATAATTAACAGATTTCTAGATGTTTGGGATGGGTTCAACAAAAGCTAAAGACCAAAGAAGTTGTCTTTGATGTGAAGTCTGGACTTTGAAGACATCCAAATGCAATTATTCATCATTAATCATCAAATTGTGAGATAAGGATTGGAGGGATAATTTCACTGTATTTTCGAGTTGAACCATATCTGTTTTTTTTAACTAAACCAGTACACAAGATAATACACATCAGTGATTGTCTACTGTCTATGCCGTCTATATTGATGTCTGTATTCCCCGCTCCATCCATGTGAGTGTCACCACTCTTTATCTTGTCTGGTGCAGCGTCACCCCTGACCTTTTGGAGCGCTTTATCGAGTGACCACTGCACATATTCCTTATCAGAGGTGGCACACAGTCACAGTTGCCTCCTGTCAGTCCAACACTACATAACCACTACTGCACCTCGGTTGCACTGCCCCCCTTTCACGTTGGAAGCCCAGATAAAATCAATGAGTAACTTTGTGCTAAAGTTTTGGTGACTTTCTGACCCAAAACCCCAACCAACGTCTGCAATTCTCCAGATATGATTTGTGAAAATTCAACCCACTGTCTGGAACCATTCTCCTGCGCTGGAACAAGATAGACCCAAGTCATTTTCAAGGCATTCAGTTCAACTCTTAAAAGGTGCTCTGTGTGACTTTTCTGGTGGGAGGTCCGCTACCTCAGTATGGCATTAACTTGTCAATTGCTTGTCTTCATGACGATGGACAAGTTACAGGTTAGATCTGTGGAAAGGCAACCCCGATCACAGTAGGAAATTAGGAGTACATGTTTTTGAAAGTATTATTTAGAATTGAAAACGCCTATAACTGAATTAAGATGAGATAGACACGTTTAATGCCATACTGTGAAACATTCCAGGCAAAAAAGCAATGGCATACTCCCATCTTGAAAAGTTACGTAGTGTACCTTTAAAGCCCTTATTGATGAGCCAGAATATATCCAAATTTAATATTGCCAAAGATTTATATTTTGCTCATGTCCAAATGAAAATGGTGCCAAATTTTTAAATGGGACAATTTGTACAGCCTGTTTGAACCATACTTGCCAATGCTGCCTAAATGGAGGCACTGTAAATGTCTATGAAGGGAATGAGCTGTAGGGATTGAGCTGGAGGAGGAGGAAGTTGTGTGAAACAGTGTCAATATTTCTGCTCAGGGAAAATATGTTGCCAACACTGCAGCTGTTCTTTGATCCGCTCTTGGCTCTGTAAATAATATCATTCCAACTTTGTTTTTTACCAAAGAAAGATGGTTTAAATGCCTGGAGCAGATTGTAACGGGACTGACTGTGGTTACATGAGCTTGAATCAATGTGACTGTAATTGAATATTTAGCCTATTCTGTGATTAAAAGGAACCGTATGTAGCTTGCACTCTTAAAAAGGTGCTACAATCACAACTGTACCTGGGTTGCCCAAATGAGACTCATGTGAGGCTCATTCTACTTTCTGATTGGATAATGGTCTTTGGAACCAAAACACCAAATAAATACACTGCCTGGCCAAAAAAAAAGTCGCCACCTGGATTTAACTAAGCAAATAGGTAAAAGGTTGTTGCAGTTGGTCAGGTCTAGGTTCAGCAAAAGTATGTGTCAAAGAATGGGGGTCAGCTGACTACCTGAATATAGTGAATCATCAATGGATTTTTTCTTCCCTGATGGCACGGGCATATTCCAAGATGACAATGCCAGGATTCATCGGGCTCAAATTGTGAAAGAGTGGTTCAGGAGCATGAGACATCATTTTCACACATGGATTGGCCACCACAGAGTCCAGACCTTAACCCCATTGAGAATCTTTGGGATGTGCTGGAGAAGGCTTTGCACAGCGGTCAGACTCTACCATCATCAATGCAAGATCTTGGTGAAAAATGAATGCAACACTGGATGGAAATAAATTTTGTGACCTTGCAGAAGCTTATCGAAACAATGCCACGGCGAATGCGTGTCGTAATCAAAGCTAAAGGCGTCCAACGAAATATTAGCGTGTGTGACCTTTTTTTTTGGTGGCGACTTTTTTTTTGGCCAGGCAGTGTATAACATCATGTCCAATGTTTTTGTATTTAAGAATAAATTAGCATTACAATTGTTAGCAGTAAAAGTTATATTTGATTTGAACTTTTGTTTATAGAGTTCACCTTGCAACTCATATACTGGGATTTTTCATACTGAATGACTCAACGTTTAAAACAGAGCCAAATAAAGCATATGCACTGATTAGATGCTATAACTTTTTACACACTGTAGTTTTATATAAATAATTCAATCTAACTCTTAAATGTTAATACATCTTTTTATTCTTCAAAACAGTGTATTCTATGTGATAGTAAAAAGAATGAAGACAGTTAGCTGATTCATTAGGTTTGGGTGTTTTTTTCTTTTTTAAAAGTATTTTTTAAATAAGTTAAACTTTTATCTAATTTCAGCCAATTAAAAAGTCTGACTGTAGAGCACCAATTAAGACTTACAAAAAGTTTGTACAATTTTACTTGCAATTTTACGTGATGCTTAAGCCGAATCAACTGACACAATTATTATTATTAATAATACTATTAATTCATGTCTATTTTCACTAGCTAGGTAACAGGTTTATTATGAAACTTCACACAAACACTGAGTCACCTTTTATATTATACAGTTCAAAATGAATGCATTCACATGAACTTGTAGCGATCCACATTTCAAAATGAGGAGAGAAAGTTTAAACTGGTAACGTGATGTGACAGTGTTATATGCAGAGATACTCAATTCACTTATGAACATCTTTTTCTTTTTGTCTTGCATAAGATTCTAACACAGAGTTCTGGATGTTATGCAACGCTAACCCACTTTGGAGTGAACCATTCGCACCTGGCCTTTGACTTGGTTTTAAATATTCTGTTCAATAGCCTGTATAATAAAAATATGAACAGACAAGTTGAACCAAGGCCATCTGAACGAAGAAGAATGTGAATACAGCTAAAGCCAATTTGTAAAGTTAGGAAAACATCTTTCATAACTGAGGTCAGTGCCCTGTGAACTTGGACCCTGGAAGTTTGTGCTGGAAGTTTGGAGATGCGATCACAGCTGCGCTCACACAAAATGAGGCTGAGTTTGCCTCGGGCTCCATCTCGGAGGTGATGACTCTCCCAAACTGTGGAGCTCATTAGAATGTCACACCTCTGCAAGGCTTTGTTTTGGACAAAGAGCATGTCCCATCAGATCTGCGGGAGGATTCACTTATTTTTAGGACGAGAAGGGAAGCAGCCTTTTTTTCTATGGTGCATTTTGTTATTTTTGGGAAGTGTATGCTGTAAGCAGCAAAAGTCTTTTTTTCCCAAAAGTTAAGTCTGCAGAACATTTTTAGGCTCACATCGCAGAGACTAGTCTCATTGCAGACGAGTGTATAGGACTGTGTTAAACAAAAGAAGAGGGATTCTACTACATAATCGTAAACATTATTTGTAATATTAACTGAGAAATCATCTATTGGGTTATTGTAAAGAGAAAAAATGTCTGAACACCCCGGGAAGTGTTTGTGATGCTGTCACTTTGATCTAGTTCAAGGCCTATAACTGATGGTATTCTGTTATACAGTATGTTGAATAGAGTTTTGAAGGACAGCAAATATGCCCCAGACAGCGCTCCACTGTTGAATGAACACTACTTGAAGCATTGTGATGGCTTTTTAATGATGCATTTAGCAGTAGTTAATTGCAGAACAACAGGGTCATGCTTTGAAACAGGCTTGAGGCTGCTCCTGGGCCGAGATGGCGGGGAGCTTTTATTGCTGATGCAAGTGAAATTAAACACACTTTATTCAAGTGTCAGAACATCCTGTGGCAGGTAAACACTGAGCACAAAGGAGCAATTTATAGGGCACAAATTGAAAATTCAGCATGCAGCATTAACATTCTTTTCAAAAGCTTAAGAAAACGTATGGATTTAGACAATTGTCTTCATAACCAATATGGTGTGACTAATTGTTGTTCTTAAATATCCCTGCCATTTAAATGGATAAATAAATGTCTAAAAGCAGGGAAAATGGCAACCACGGCATAGCAAATGAAAACATATAGTGAAAAACACTTTAGATTCCAGTCCATAAATATCAATAATTTACCAAGTCGGACTCTAATAAGGCTTTCAGCAATTATTTATGTTGCTAGGCCAACAACCTTTTATGGACCAAAAGCCCTCACCTGTAACGACTTGGGGGGTAAGACTGGGACTTTAGTCTATCTAGACAAACAATGAGCATTCTCCAATTAAACTAATGACTTTAATGCAACTTACTTTGTTGTAGCCCTTATTCAATTTAACAAACAGCTACAAAAGTACGTGTTTATAAGGGAATAATAGCAGCATCATTTTTTTAGGATCGGAATAAACCTTTACAATAGGCCACCATGCCAGCCCATGCCAGTGAATCTCGCAGGTCCTGAATCTAACAGAGTGTGTATCACCCACCGGGAGTTCCACTCGATGTGCTTGTGGGAGGGCAGCTGAGCGTATCCCGGGGAGATGGCGGTGGAGAGGAGCGGGCTGACCACCGAGCAGAGGAGCTGGAACCCCACGAAGCTGCCCACCACCACCGTCAACTCTCTCGTGTCCATCACTCACCTGCGGATCAGAGGGGGAGGGGCAGAAGGGGGGCGGGGGAGAAGGGGGACACACACGGACAGGTTCAATCGATGGCTGTCAATCATCCCGTAACAGCGGGCAGGTGGGAGGAATCCAGAAGGTACAGACACGGAAAGACAGAAAAGGAAGGAGAAAGAGTGGACAGGATGAAGGCTGTCTGCAGTGAGTGACAGTAAAGCTTTGGACAGGAGGATGGTCCAGGAGATGTGTACGACAAGAGGGTGACTCAGCCTAAAGCAGGGACGACACACAAGTGGCAGGAAGAGAGAAAAATAGGAATGATTATTACAACATAATGTTATAAATGGAGTGAGATCGGAGGCTGTGAAGAGAGAGTAACACACTGTAAAGACAAGATAAAGATAAAGACAGCTTTTTAAAATATGTTTTTACAGTTACTACACGTCTGAGTTGTTTTGAGGTACTGGCAGAGTGAAAAAGCAGTGCCCTGGTGAGGGTAAGACAGGAGCCCAAAGGTGCAGCCCCACAGTAACTCTCTGTATGTGGCGCCATGTGAGTACAGTACGTCAAAGGGCATTGAGCCGCTGAATGAAAGAAGTGCATTATTATGCATGTTTAGTAAAAGGGGGATTACAGCCACTTGTTTAGGACACAGCCAAATCCATGAGAAGAAAACAAAGGCTGAGCGAGGGAAGTAAAGACGATTGTCAAGTGAAAGCAATGGGTTCAACTCCAGACCCACAGTGTCGGACTGTGAACACCTGCCACCACTTCAAAGCTGGGCTTCAAAAAGACAATTCAGCATCCAGCTCAGAAAGAACAATTACTTAAAAAATGATAGGTAATGACATCACTCAAATGAACTCAATTCCATAATGCTTTCAATAAATATAGTAACTGATACATTTTAAATGTAATGGCGTGTCTTTAGAGAATCTCTCTTGTAGCACTGAAAGGCTCTACAGTACAGAAGCATGTGCTTTACAATAATAGGTCAATTTTCAGCAGACAATTCATCCAAATTGGCATATGTTTATATATGAACAAGCAATAGAAAAAAAATGAATTAATGCTATTCAAAATATCAATTCTATTCCAACAAAATTGTGAAGTTCAACAATTTTGTTGAACATCTAGAAGCTACTGAGACAGACAGGTCACAACCTATGGCCTATTATTATTCGTTAATACAGCTACAGTGAAAAAACAACAAACAAATGACTTTTGCATGATATGAAAAGACGTCACACAATTCCAGCTCAAACATATCAAAGTCATCATCTCAACAACCATGAGAAGTCACTAATTCCTCTCTAATTCTCTCTCAATGGGATTTTGTGAATGTGTCACAAGCTCTGTAGAGACAGTCATCTGACACACGTGAGTATCTCACTGGGGTCAACAGAGCTGCTCTGGTGATGGCTGTTAGCACTCACCCTGTAATCCTATCTGCTGTATGTTTAGAGGCTACTGCGACACACCGCTCCTGCCCACAAACAAACATAGAACAAAAATATGTTATCAAAAGATCAACAACATGCTTTTTTAAACAGACAATATTATGTGTTGGCAACAATTTTTGTATTATCACACAAAGTTGAAGAGTAAAATCCATAAGGAAGACTGCATTTTCTACATTGTTCCATGTCCTTGTCACCTGTCAGTCGCTGTTAGCCAATCAGACTCTACTTTTGTGACTCTAAACCAATCACCTCTCATCCTCTCCAGGCCTTTCTCTTGACTACCACCAGTGCCCAGGCCCTTAGAGGAGATGCCTACTTTCCTACAAATCAACTCTCCTTTTAAAACTTTAGCGCCTCATCCTGCCAGGGTTGAAGCGCCAAAGTCTATATTCAATAAACCATAATTAACAATATTGGCTTAATCAATATGCTAAAAAATTACTATAGTACAATATGGAGGAGAAAAAAAAATATGGATATTGACGATCATTTGTTAGAGCGGCCAATTCAACTGACTGAATAAATGTATATACATGTGCATCTTTACTGTTGAAAAAACTCAGGAAGATACAACTGGATATTCTGGATCCCAAGAAAAACATTGTAGTAGAAATATTATAATAATAACTATGTGACTGTGTTGTAAAGGGTAATTATGTGAAAACCTCTTCAGAAGATGTCATTGTACTGTACTCTGGTGTAAGACTACTCTCATTCTGTGCTACTTTGACTGACAGACTTCTTCCTTCAGTCCTGGAGCTTCAGGGAACATCGCAGTGAGGGAAGTGCCATCACCTGCCAGCCCCGACTGCACCTGCCAGCACTAAACAAAGGCTTACTCTGGCAGTATGGGGATTACTCCTGTCATGAGGCGGGACGAGGAGGAGGGCCAAACTGGACACTGCACTGATGGACGAGCACATTCACTACATCAGCCTGACGAGGATGCACTTCATGTTCTGTTCAGATGATGGTACAATCCTGTAATAATGGTATTCTTATGGAAGTTTTCATTATTGCCGATTATGCATATAAGGTGAGGTAAACAAAAGTCAAGACTCAGTAATAACTTTAAGTACTGTGTACTGCTGTTTTTTAGAGGGACAATTAAAATTCCATTTAAACTGAAGCACAGGTTTTAACAGTTGTATCAATGTCTGAAAGAACTGAATATGAACTCTAAAGTAACATCACATGTATTTAAGGCTGCAACAACTAACTGGATTAATCATGATTAATCAATTATTGACAAACTCAATAATAATCCATAAATCCATGTGTGAAAAGCTTCTGTCATGCTCCTTGAGCCTCTTTCACAATCCTGCAGCAATGTAGAATAGCACCATACAACAAACTAACTGGTTTTGTGTAATACAGCCTAAACTGTGTAAAAGTATAAACTCAGATTAGAGAAGAGACATACATTGAGCAATCCAGACACTGCAAACTGCATTTGTTCTGAATATTGATTGTCAAGGGACATATTTCATTTTTATTCAACTGTGTCATGACAATACAAGCAAGTCCTGTCATTCATATAGAGCCCTTCTTCTCAAAAGGGACCTATGCCTTTGGCCTTGTCCAATTTATTCCCACAAAAGAGCACTGCTGAGGCCAAACTGTATTACTTGTGCTCTTTGTTGCCAAAGCCACTTGTGCCCAAAGCACAAACCACAGCTCTGTGTTCAGATAAACCTGACATGAGGCCGTGCGCAGGGAACAATCTACAGGCACTTATTCCAGATTAGGGTTGTGCAAACAGGAGTACTGTGGGTTGAGCCTGGCACAGCGTTTAAAGTGTTGAGAAACTCTGGGCAACGCTACAGGTCACATCCAGCTCCTCGCAGCACATGACACTTAAAGCATGTGCACTGCAGCCTACATCAGGCTATTTATACTCTGCAATGGCCAGTGTCATGCTAACTGTGTGTGAACAACAGGAAACAAAGGCACAGGCAGAAAAAGCACTTCTGAAGTAATGGACCAAACCAGACTCTCATTTGTCAAGTTAGCTCGGGGCAGCTGAGGCGATACTTCACAGAGGAAGCAGACAAAAATACAGGTTTCTTACCATTAAGCATGTGGCTGTTTTCAAGACAGTGCTTTCTGAAAATAGTGCAACATATAATCATAGTCTAAAACAACTGGGCTTTAAAGTAAAGGTTGCTTTTAATTGTAAAAACGTACATTTTACATATCAAACAAATTAGTGCAAGGGCAGACAGCTGTCAATATTCCAGCTGCACAGGACGAAGACAAACAAGTCAACCTCTATGATAAGTGACCTTGCTTTTTGGACTTTATACACTGAATTGAATAACAGGCAGGATAGCAGTGCAGTGCATAAAATAAGAAAAGTATAAAATAATATGATAATCTGGTCCTCAAAAGGCAACCTACAATATATATAGTATAAACATTGTTTTCTTTAATATTATTAGCACATTTGCATCTAATGTTTTTTTAAACACAAGAACAATGGCAAATCCAGTAACCTTACCTTGTACTCTTCTTCTGCTTATTTAAAGCTGAGTTCAACTTCGCTTTCATAAAGTACAGGAGGAAGCGGAGCGGGACATGACTGTTACAGAGCTTCTTATTGTCCCCAGCACACTGCACATCCAGGGCCACGCTGATCATATGCAGCATGTGCCTGAATAATTCATTGGCATTCTTCACCTGGCAGCCCTGTGCAGGCGGCCTATAGGAAGCACACACACACACACACACATACAGTGCGGATGACAGGCCGGACGGGAGAGGTGTTCGGCCGTCAGTGCTTGACCTTGTTCCACTGGACTATTCTGCTGCTGTCAGCAAACCATGACCCTTTGACATATCGACCAAACATAAATAATAGCGGTTCAATTTTCTCCCTTTTCCCATGGAAATCCAACACTGCCCCAGTGTACCGCATTGCAACAGTAGCAGCAGATTCTCAAGACGCAAATAACGTTGATCTCTGCAGGCACCTGAGAAGATGCCTTTGGAGACCACGGTTTACTGTAGTTTCCTTTCAAATGGTCTGAGATGCCTCGGATTAGCATTCAGGTCTGCATTCTCATGGAGGGTCTGCTGTGTAGCAAGTTGCGCTCACAGTTCAAAGGGAAAGCTTTATGTAACATCCCTATAGCGCTTATTCTGCAGAAAATGCACAATTAAATTATTATACAGGCACAGGTGTTAGGAACGACTAGCCAACAAGCTAAAATGCGCAGCATATGTCCACAACTTCCAACATCTGGTCAGGCTGGAGATGAACAAAAAAAGGAAGGAAGAGAATTTAAAGAGCAAAGTTAGTGGCCAAGACTGACAGGAGGAGGAGTGCTACGTGGGCTGCTGCCTCCACAAGACACCCGACTGCAAGGGAATGAACGTTTACATGAAAAACACCTTAATTAAAACAACACGCTTGCTTATGCGGGTATTTGCACAGACAAAATGTACAGGCGAGATGTTTTTTTACCTTGTATTCGTCGCATATGCCTGTGTAGGCAGAGGAGCTGCCGTTTAAGCCACCGCCTTCTCCACTTTCTTGCAAGTTGACGTTAGCTAGCAAGTCGGCTACAAGGAGAGAGCCGCGGCGGAGAGACCCCAGAACCGAGAAGGATCTCCGCGGAGGGAAGAGACGAACGCCCGCTGCTCACACAACAACCCCGCGTCCCAGCAAGCCTCTCACCCCGGCGGGGATAACGCTACGTCTCTTAGCCCCGATGCCCAAATACCATGTGTTTTCAGTTACCAGTGAGATAGAAAAGTTTTGGCTCGTTTTATTTTGGCGTTGACAGTGGGGACAGAGTGGTGACGTCAGCACGCATACGCCCCCTGCACGGCGACGCCCACGAGGAACAAAGACCACTGTGGACAAAATGTGATAACCTCCAGATGTGTTCACCTGCAGATTATTAGGACGTCATAAAGATAGTGCAGGTCCTCACTGCACACAGCCAGCAGTTTTACAGGACGTCAATAAATTCATAAAGTCATAATGCATTTAGAGAGACTTATTCTAGCTATTGTTGTGTTCTAAACTTCTGCAATAGGCTGTATAACATCTTAACAATGTCCATATCTTATTATATTGTAATTTAAAATGGACAAATAAATGAATAAATATTCAATAAATCCATAAAAATAATTTTGTAATAACGTGATAATGTATACGTTTAATACGCCAATGTAAAATTGTAAAATCACTCATTTGAAATAAAGGTATATGTATGATTAAGTAAGTAAGACTTTATTTATAGAGCACCTTTCACTGATAAAAAATCTCAAAGTGCTTTACAGAGTGCAATGATAAAATAACATAGACAAGATATAAAAAATAGATTACAAACAGTCTATCAAAATCTTGTCTAAATAACAGTGTCTTGCTTTTAAAAGAGTCAGTTGAGTCTGCCATACGGAGGGCCAGGGGCAAGGCATTCCATAATTTGGGGGCCATAGCCTGGCCCTGTCCTGAGGACCAGAGGGTGTGGCCTGAGGTATAGGGGCACAGTAAGTCACTGATGTAGTGGGGTGCCTGTCCATTTAGAGCTCTGTAAGTTAAAATCATGATTTTAAAATCAACACGGAACGTGTTTGCCTGTTAGTTCCTGTTAAAAACCTTGGAGCCGCTTTAGTGTGGATCTGTTAAAACAAGTTAAAAAAAAATTACAAAATTCTAAATGAGATGAAATAAAAGAATGGACAGTCATCTCAAGATCAGCATTTGATAAAATTGGTCTTAGTTTAGTGATATTTCGTAATTGGTAAAAACTGTTTTGCTGCAGTGACCCAAAGATATTGATTTGTCCAACAATACTCCCAGATTTCAAACACTGGGCTGTACTGAGGAGCCCAGTGAGCTGAGGTGATCCTTAATTAAAGGATTTTTTTTCATCCAGTGCTAAAATCAGAGTTTCATTAACTTGCTAAAAGTTTTCAGCAAGCCAATTTTTGATATAAAAGAGGTACTGCAAAATGTTTTTTAGACTGTCCAACTGTTTTTCTTTAAAATAACAATACAACTGTATGTCATCAACATACAGATCATACGATATATGCTTGAAACAGTTTACAATTTAACCAATTGGAAAAATGAATAGGCCACATAACTGACCCTTGCGGAACACCACAGGGCAAGAGTGACATTTCAGACATGATGTTATTAATAGAAACAGAAAAGTATCTGTCACTCAAATAAGAGCAAAAGCAGTCAATGACTGTCCCAAACATTCTGATACAATACGTTTTGTGGTCTACTACAGTATCAAAAACTGATGTGAGGTCTAACAAAACCAACACTGTATAATGACCAGTCTGCCACCATAGAATATCATTAGAAACCTTCAGAAGTGCAGTTTCAGTGGGTTAGTGTATTTTGTTCACTGTCTCCATAATCTTGAATTGGTTTAAAGGGGCACTAAGTAACTTCTCTGGTGGAGTGTTTGCCACCTTGTTGTTTCCAGAGGTTATTGCCTTGCTCATAATGACATTAATCCTGTCTATCTTCATTCAGACAAACATGTAACACCACTATGCCAAGTTACAGGTCTGATCTGTGGAGTGACAGCTCTGTTCACAGTACAAATGTATGTTTGTCATTGCATTTTTGAATCAGAAAAACAACTGTGATTGAACAAATGACACATGGTGCAGTAAAAAAGAAAAAAATATATCTACTGGCAACATTGCAGATGTAGCTTGTTGCTAAATCTGGTGCAGGGCATCTTTTTTCTTTGAGACCAATGTGTACTAAATAAAGAAATAAAATAACAAAAATAAAATTCATCCATAATTAATAACTTACACCTTTTTACATAACAAGTTCATGGTCCAATCCAATCTGCTCAGCACTCACTTTCTCAACTCTGTTTCAACATAATCGTGACATGTGGGGGAATAAAGCAGACTTTCTTTGCAGTTAAGAACCTTATAAATTATTTCACAATACTCATAAGCTGGTGAGCACAGTGGGAGTGAAAAGACTATAGACTTTGGAATGTGGTTGGACCTGCGTGCACCTTACCTTTGACCTCAACTGGCCAGGCTCATGGGTAATGGCAGGAAGAGGCTTTGAGAGAGGAGTTAACGGTACTATTTGTCCAACTTGATTTGAAATATTACTATGATGTAAGCTTGTCTTTCTGGTTCTGCCACCCAGCTCACAATCTGGGAACACATTTGGCATTCGCAATCCTCACGGGGCAGAATAATTATAATTAAAGGTGCACTCCGCAACTTTTCTAGTGGAGGGTCCTGGAATGTTCCACAGTATGGCATTAAACTGATCTATCTCAGATCTCATTGCTTTGCCAGGAATGTTCCACAGATGGCATTAAACTGCTCTAGCTCCAGGGAGACAATGAGGAGGCACCACCAAGCAGGTCAGTGGAGAGGCGAGCCTTTGTGAATGCTCTCTAATAATGAAAACAATGCAAACAAGTTGGGTTAAAGGGCCTGTGCCTGAGTTCAAACCATGAGGCAGGAACATATTTTAGTTTGCACTTTTATCTCCACCCACTTAGTCCTTCCAGTCCCTGTGATATTGCGCACACACACACACACACACACACACACACACACACACACACAAAGGTCTGGGATAGTGTCATGGAGTTGTTTGATATTAAATATAATATAAATAATTTTAAAACGTTAACAGGAGTCAGTATTCACAGAAACATACTACCCTTGTTTGAAAGATTACTGACATTTTCATCAATTTGTTTTTTATTCATGAGTTTTCAAGATATAGCACCAGTCCTCTCCGTTATTGTAGCATAGGAATTACAGAATTCCCATAAAAATATTTTGTCACTGACTAGGCCTTCAATTCAGAGAGAAAATCATTTGCCAGAAACCCATGAATCGACAACACATTCAACAGTCTAACCACATATACATAATACATAATATACATTGTTTAAACTGATGCATCCTGAATAAGCGGTATACAGTGGATGGATGGATTTCAAACTTTCAAGAAATCAAGAAATGTTTTTGTTGTACCATGGCCAAATCTAGAACAGTTTGTGCATCACATGCCACAGTTGGTGAACAAATCCATCAGCTACAGCTCTGACCAATTAAACGCTTTATCTTTTGTATGAACAACATCCATGTGTTTGCTGCAGATTGTTCTGTTCTTTGGGTTTGAGTCCCCTTATGGCTGGTCAGTGAGAGGGGCTCCTCTGTAGAGGCGGCCAACACTGTGTAAATGTATGCTCAGCCTGTATGAGCCTAAAGGCCATGCGTTAGAATTTGATGCAAACAATTATTGACCCTATACAGTGCACGGTAGAGGCATTTAGGGAACAGAAAAAGCCAGTGATTTTCTAAGCTGCTTAAGGAGTAGCCTCAAGTTTCCTTACAATTTGCCTCACTAATGAAATCATTACTGCATACACTGCTGAAACATAATATATCCTTTTTTACCAAACATTTTAAAGGCCTGAGCAACTAGTGATAGGAAGAATGCCTAAAAGGACCTTTAGCTACAGAATACTGAATACCTGCATTCAATTTTGTAACGTATACTGATACATGGTCCAGTCTGAATACTAGTAGTAGTAGGGTTAGGGCATGTGCTGTAAGACTGGTGTTTTCCATGTTTTCAGTTTGAACCCTAAATTGCATGATCAATTAAAGCCAAGTATTCTTTTGATTTTAGTAAAGTAATTGTATTCTGAATACCACCAAATGAAAGCTGAACCGGAATACAGTTACTCAGAATTAATTACATACATATTCTCTGTACATGTATTTAGTTACTTACCAACACTGTTAACAATCAGCACACAAGAAAACACAACCCATACTGTTCTACTTGTGTTATGTATACAGTTTGAGCCTACCTTGGAAGTAAAAACAAGGTGTATAATTCACAACTTAATTGTACTGAAAACACTGTACACTGTACATTGATAACAATCTGATTTATTTTGGTGCTTGCAAAATCCATTGAGCTTCTCTTAACCACTACATTATATCACTTTAATCTGTAAACAACCGCCGGATTTACATTTAAGCATGTAAAGTCCCCTGTAGACCAGCGTAATTAACCTGTTGTGATGACCACTAATGAGAACAACAGTGACAAGCTTTATTAGATTAGCAAAGGCGTTTAGTGCAGTGGGCTACTTTGTCTCTCCACAGGCCCTGCTGCTTCCCAAGCTATGGGCTGGGGTCAAGGGCAGACCGCAGTGGGGTGGGTTACAAGTCTGCAGGCAGCCACTAGGGAGCTGGAAAAATGCCACATAGAGGTATAGCAAATTTAGAAGGTCTTTTTCACAGCAGAGGGTTTGGTAATATTTTATACTAACTACACCTTAAAGGACTCATATTACACTATTTTATGTTATATATTTTTTTCCTCCTCACAAACACACCGTGCATATTTAGACTGAGTTCTTCTCTCAAACAGAAAACACCCGGTTCCACCTTGTGCTGTCATGTGGTAATAGAGGAAGTGCTCCACTGTGTTTTTAAACTCCATACACCTTCACTAGAATCATTTGGATGATTTCAGCTCTGGAATTTCCAATCTTTATGGAACAAAAGATAGCTAGGTAAGGTAGCTGTTAACTTGAAAAATACCACTACATGACATCACAAGGTGAGAGCATTTTGAGAATAATAAAGGGTTACTCAAGCATGCGTGAATGAAACAAAACATAACTCCAGGTTTGCTTTTGAGATGATAACAGCATTATAACATGGTTAAAAGCTCACAGGGGTCATTTTTGCATAATATAGGACCTTTAATAAAGCATAAACTAAGATTTAACTCATAACGAACAAATAGTTTATTAAGAAGGATTTGCATTATGATATTACTTAAATAGGGGGTATTATGCAAACATGTATACTGTGTTATAAAGTTCTCTCAGGTTTTATATGTCATTCATTCATGTTTAAGTAATCTTGTGATCTCTCCCAGGCACCATTTGAACACTTCTTATAGTTTGCAGTAGGAGCCCACGATTCTTATACAAGGCTCAGCCCATAAACCTCTGTCGGAGTCTCTTTGCAGCGCTCCTGCCCATTCTCTCACATTTTTTGTTAAGTATACAAGAACATGATAGAAAACAATACACTGCATCTTCACAAAGCGAATAGAGCGTGCAGTGGTTTCATTAGCAGGATGCATGCTGATTCTGTTCCATGCTAATTCCTGTCAGGTATTTTTCTGTGTTCTGTTTAAATGACCACAAATGTCAAAAGTGCTGATCAAGTCAGCTCGTCCTGGACAACATCAAGTGCATCTTAGCTTATTGCACAATAGAATTACCAAGGTAATAAAAATGATACAATATCTAACCTTTACCATATCTCACCTTTACCATATAAATAAGATAATGAGTTCATGTCAAGCCTGTATAAAATAATACATATATATTTTTTTGTTTTGCTGAGCTGAGTTAGTAAAAAGGTTGACAGAGCTGGAGATGATGGGACAGTGGAGAAAGGGAACAACCTGCTGAGTCTTTCACTGTGGGCGGACATCGATGAGGACTTGGATACATAATTCATAGATAGAACCTACTATATGCTGTGTATCTGCCACATTATAGCTACATTCAAATACATTCACCGTTATGAAAGCATTGGACCTTAGAGTTCTGTTATAGGCCCTGCATAATTCCCTTTCAAATAAATGTACACAATCATGACTAAATGGCCTCTAATACAAAGTTTGAACAAATTAGCATTTTTTTTTTATTTTATTTTATTTTTTTTTTTTGCATGGACAATCTGTCTCTGTACAAACAAGGACTTTTGGTACCCCATACAATTAGGACTTAACGTGGGCCCATCAACTAGACAGCACTTACATTTGGGTTATTCATTGTTGTCAAGTTTTTGCTAACATAATGCTCTGTTTGGTAAATCCCCTCAACTGCACGAAAGTGTATCACCTATTTTTTAGTATTCATTCTCAATAGTTCCACAATTATTTTAATGTTTTAATTTTAAGAAAAAGTATGAATGCAAATCTGGAAAGCTAATCACAATGCTAGCATGCCTAACTGTATAATGTGGTTGGATCATGCATTCCAACATTATGCATGCAACACTCATTGGTGCAGTTAGCATATTAATGTTTGCTAATTAGCACTGCCTTGTATGAATATATATAAGTTACCAAGGCACTCTAGTGTGAATCACAGTTTTAAAATGACAATCCCAAAGCTGCAATGAGGAATATATTAAAAAAAGGAGTAAAAATATTGATTTATCACTACATTTTTAATCCAGTTTCATCTTCAACATTCACCCTTTCATCAATACCATGACTACTATTTAATCCTTAAAAATGGGTATTATACAAAATTGACTTTTTGG